>JAANSK020012468.1:0-18406 GCA_011763485.2 Isoetes engelmannii
GTGGAGCAGCACGTTTAAATTAATGTTTTTTTTGTTTTCATTTGAAGAAATATGTTTACCTACCTCCCTATGTAATGCTATTTTGGATCAATAGAAAGAAATATAAATGTTGCATTCGAAATTTCTTGCTTTTTCACAATGTTTGCATGGTTGGCTCACACGGCGCGAGATTAGCATGTAGCTTCTCTTCTGCGCATACCTATATGCGCGCCATGTGATCCTGTCCCTAACCCTAACCCTAACCCTGAATAGTACGGATGGCATCCCTAACGGCTCTATTGCATTCTTTTGCAGGTTTTAGGTTGTTTCATCTCGACATTGCGCATCTTCCGCCGCTTTTTGCAACTTTGATCTTAGTCGTCATGGACTTCTTTGCGCTATTTTTCGAGTGGTATGCTTCTGCTCCACATGCATGCGAGGAGGTTAGCCCAGCCACAGTTTTTCCATTCTATTGTAAAGAGGTTTTGTTGTATCTCTCTGATAATGTGCCCTGATCAGATATTCACAATCACTTGAAGCAATCCCAAACAATGCACTATTCCCTCGTTGAACTAACATTCCCTCGTTGAACTAACATCCCTTTTACCCAAACAATGCACCATTCCTTCTTTGCACTAACATCACTTTTTACCAACTCAAAACGTGAGGTTGTGTGGAGTCCGAGCCACAATAAATTTCTTGTATAGGCCGCCGCAATAAATTTCTTGTCTTGTATATATACTATCTCTACGCATTAAATAGAATATATTTAAATGTGAGATCAAACACTTTGTCACCACCATTCTCCGCAATGCCAAAGCAAATGAAATACGGTAAAACACAACCACAAGATCACTCCCCCCTCCACAAAGGGGATCCCACTAAAATTTAACTACGTGACGTCAATTAAGAAATACAAGCCAAAGATGTGTCAAAGATACAGAGCTTGCCCTAAAGGTACAAAGGTTTTTCTAGGAAATATATCATCTGTTTTAGTCCTACATGATGAATTTGAATTTAATTTTATGCAAATTGGTCCTAATCACTAATTCCACCAAATTAAAATGCTGTAAACAGTTTGTAATTTGACTAATTTAAACTATGGCTCCAAGTAATAAAAAAACAATTTATTGTTCCCTTTTCCAATCACAAATATCATGCCAACTCCTATTATCGTAATCCTTTGTCTTTATGTCAGCAAGTGGTATCCATGTAAGCCACTAAAAGATCCTCTAGAGCTCCTCTAAAAGTCATAGAAGAAGCTGCACCATAAATTGGTGCCATGCCATCAACATAACTGCTTGGGTTTTCTCTTACCTGACATTGAAACAGAAAAAAAGACTGAGCACAAGAAAAATAAATAAAGGTTATTCATAACACTCACCTCGGATACAGAATCTCTAAGGTCTAGTAAAAATGTCTCTGCGATATCTATATGTTGAAGTGTCACACATATATGTATGCTGGATAAAAAATGACAATGAGTTCTGAGAACTTAGTACATCTCATATCATTTTGGCTGACCTATTTGGTTTCTGCAGTGCATTTAGACTCCATCCTTTACTGGACATTGCATCGTTGATTTTAAAAATATCAAGGCTATCTGAGCCAAAGGCAATAACTGTCATGAGAGGGTTCCCTAGAACATATAGTCCAGGAATTGCAGTTATGCTGCATGTCACGGACAGCAAAGGGAATTTAGATTAAAAAAATACAGACTGATGCACCACAAACATAAGCAATTAACAACATGTACCCATTCTTAATTTCTTCAGAGGCTTTCATGATCTTTGCTACTGCATCTAGATATCCTGTCAATTTATCAAAGTTAAGAGATGTTCCAGGCCATTTCTTTTAGTTTAAGTTACATCCTTACCATCTTTTCCAAGTGAAACCATGGCCGCCCAAGCTCCCGCAATAAGACCCCCTGCACGACTTCCGGCCATTGAAGGGGAAATATAGAGACCACCTGGCCATTCAGTAACTGCAGACACAACATAATTATTGCTCCAAAATTTCCACTTGCATGCGTCTATCCAAAGCCCAAGCGCAAACCATCATAGAAAACCTCATGCCATTGGGGCCACCGTCACCACATACTATGTCTACACAGACCTGTTGCTTTTGATGTCCTTATTTCTACATTAAATTCTTGACATGACACTAAGTTCCTAAGCTCCACTATTTTTAAAACGGATGAAGGCTATATCTTGTTTGCTTTTCACTACTATGATCCATGACCTTGATGCAAGGGTGTCTGTATACATGCTTATAAAAGATGTTACTCCCAAGGTATCATCATTTCAGTTCTTACTTTCCAATGGAGAGATATAACACTGTATCATGGTTCCGGAAAAAGGTTGTCAAAAACACCAATATAAGCCAGGCATTCTTAAAACAAAGCATGCTCAGTATATAAAGCAAAAGGAAGTAAAAATACAAAAGTACCTGCAACAAATTGATGCTGTTGGATGGTGAAAGCCAATTTACCCAAAGAAAAAAACAAAACAAGGATCAGTAAAACAGATTTTGCATAATATAGCCGGATGCATGCAGCTCCAATCTCTGAATATTTCATTTCATTTGTTCAAGTGTTCATATGACCTATGTAAATCAAACTTTCGTTCATTCATCGTCTCCTTGTATGCATTAACAAACTAATATTAAATTAAAAAGCATAAAAATGACAAAAGATTCAGAGCACAGCTTCACACCCGTCTCATTTTATGATTACGATAAAGCACCACGCTTGTTCCTTTTGGTCCAAGGCCATATTTATGCACATCCACCGATATAGAAGTCACCCCTGGAACCCGAAAGTCAAAAGGAGGGATTGGGTACCTGAGATAATGAAATCATTAATTGGCCTTTGCCAGCACAATAACATTCATAGCACAGAACACAATGGCCATTATATGCAATAAGAGAGTACACAATGACGTCAATACAAGCATGTGACGCCAACTGATTCACTATTTTCAATACGAATGCTGGTTTGTACACACATTCTTGATTTGAAAATGAGTCCTATTTAAACACTGTTGAGTTCACTAAGAATGAATCAAACAATCGAAACCCTTTGGGAAATCTCTCGCGGCACCACATAATTTCAAAGTTTTGCAACATATAAAAACCATCAAGATATTGCCAGATTCTCACTGCAAAATCGATCCCCATTTCCAATTTAAGCCTAGGACCATACAAAAAAGCAGATCATTAAAAACAAATCTAATTGTGCATAGGTCTAATTCTTGCTTTTTCAACTCTACCATGCTTAAAAGAAAGGCTACATACCCAAGCTTTTTTGCAAAGGGTAGAACAAAGCCCCCAAGACAAAGGTCAACATGAAAGCATATTCCATGACGGATGGCTAGAGCACCAAGTTCCTGTATACATAATGCCTTATCATATATATGGCAACTTGCATAGCTAAACTGGATAGACAAACTAAAAGTCTGCTATCAAAAGTAGATTACTTTTGTTCCTAACCTCTATGTCATCAATTATACCATGTGGGAACCCTGGTGCTGATCCAATAATCTGTTTTTCAAAGCACAACAATGCATTAACAAGTTATCAAACGGTAGATTGGAGAAAGAGAAAGAATCAAGATAGAACAATCACAGCATACACTGCACCTAGATACATCTAATTTCCAAAACATTGCCCTTATGGCAGTCCAAATACAATCTAACAATATCAAAGTGTAAAGCTTCTAGTAAAAAGCTTCACATCGGTATAATAGAAAACGAATCCTATATTACCTTTAGACTTGCAACCAAACCTTCATAAGATCAAGCAAAATTCCAAGCAGTGGTAATGGTAGACCTGAGCTCAATTACAATTTTGATGTATATCTATTAAGAAAGGTAAAATTTGGTTCACATTCAGCTGAAAGGTGTAGATGAGCATGTCTACACGTAGATGACAGCTTATTATGGCTGCTTATAAATTTGGAGTCTATACATCATTTTTTAAATTTCAAATAATGGAGCCAAAAAACTCAAACTCAAACTTAAATTTCAAATAATGGAGCCTTTTTACGAGCAATTGTTGTGGCTTTGAGATTCACATGAAATGTCTGTTTCTAATCTTTGAATGAATCCTCCATTTCTTTCTTATTTCACTCTCATTTCCATTTTCTTTCAAATTTCTTCAGTGTGCAAAGAGGGCCTTACCATTATTGTATTTCTACCAATCATGCGCCCAATGCTTTTGACATCTGCCTTCAGATCACCATCTAATGGAGCACGCTTTAGCCTAATTTTAAAGTATTTTGCAGCCTTATCATAAGCAGAGTGTGCTGAATCAGGGATAATCCTGGAAAGAAGAGCCACATGTATCAGATACCTTGTAATACATAAACATCAAAGTCTAAATGATAAAATGTAAGCGATCTGAAACCCAGGCTAGAAATATTAAACATGATAATTGACAGAGGTAGTGGTCAGGAAGACAAACATCTCAGGTTTTGTAATCCCTTTCGAAGTTCTCATGTAATCCCGTGCTGTTTTAACAGCCATAAGTATACTCTCTGTGCCACCAGAAGTCATGTTTCCACATATTTCTCCGCCAGAACCATTGGCCTTGCTGCCCAACATAGTAGCCACCATGGCAACCACCTCTGCTTCAAAGCGTGATACGCTAGGAAAAAGGTCTGGATGCAACGGATTTGTATGTGCAAACCTGCAGACTTTAGGAATGAAAACATTCGGTAACATTTTAAAATAAAATATGATTCGAAATCATGCCTTGCTCACTTTCTTACAAAGAATAAGCTGAATTTATCAAGGAGAAATGCTCTCCATATTCATTGCCCTTGATATACCTGCAATAATGTAATGTGTTAAAATTTTGATATTGATAAATATGTCACAGCAATGCAAATGCAAGAGACCATATAATATAGATCAGATAATGATTAAGAGAACATGGCTTGAGAATATTCTTAAAATGTAAGGGAAATCTAGGGCTTTCAAAGGTTGTTTAGGTGGGGGGCCTTTAAAAGAGTTCTCCAATGTTATGAAATACCAGTGAAGGTCCACATACTAGTGATATAAACCAAGTGATGTGGGATTAATAGACAGCCGTGTATGGTGCCTAAGCACGCGCACAAGAACCAGGGCAACAATGAGCATGCGGTTGGACCACTTTAGAAAGCCTAAATTTGAGCCTTCGTACGTAAGCTTCTGACTTTCTTAACAAACCTTTTTAAGCGTATGGAACTTACACTGCACCGGAGGATTTTCCTTGCCATGCCTTGTCCCTTGACTTCTCAAGCTTCAGTTTTTCAAGAACACTGTCCCCAATCCCGGCTTCGGGAAGTTCTTTTAACCAGCATTCTCGTTGTGCATGCGCAGTTGATGCCAATTTCTCAAGTACCTGAAAAAGCAGACAATGCTATGAGATAACCTATTGCTCAGATTAATTTAAAGATCTACCATTACCTGTTAGAAAATATGAAACCTCTATACATTGAAAAACTTGAATATTTTAAGTTTGTGACATTTTTCTCTGGACAATAGAAACAAGGAAGAAGAATGCAAACTGCTTGTTTTTTCACATCCTCAAAGACCAAGGTACTGGAAAGGATATTAGGAAAAAAAATTGCATGATTCATATTATATTTCTTCAAACTCATTTCAAAGATTCATTCTTGATCTTTTCTCAATTGTGAGTTGTGCTCAAAAACATTTCTGATAAGGTGACATAGTGATGACTTGATACCTTGCCTTGTTCTTTCTCTACATAATTCGTGAATCCTGGTATCCTTCTGCAATTGAAATCATAAGTGCATTAAATTTTTAAACAAGGAAACAAAAATGATACGCATTGAGAGAAAATGACACGCATTGAGAGACATCTTACTTGCATATTCCAAAAAATGACGCCAATGCATAACTTCGAAAACCTGAAAAGCGAATCATTGAAAGCCAGAACTAATAAGAAATTATAGGTGCAAAGCAATTACCTTTCTCCTGGATGGAATCCCAAACAGAAAACAAGAAGCCGAAAAGAATTGGCAAGAGCGCCCCTGCAGCTGCAGAGACAAGCATCAAAAGCATGGGATCGACTGTAGCAATTGCCCCCTTTGCATCGCCGTAGAGAGGCAGCATCTTCTCAACTATCGAATCCATACTCCTCAATGGGCGATTGAGTGCTTGGGCGGCCTTGTGTTGTTCTAGCAGATTTTCAACATAATGCCACGTCAAGCAGTCCAGGTGGCAGCCACCTTCAATGATTTGAAAGGCGACCTTTTAAATGATTTCAAATCAATTACATAGTTTTTTTTTTCCCACTTTCTGATTTTGCCAGGCTCTTGCCAAGTTTATGGCGTCCTCCACTGCAGTACACTACCTCTTCCATAATTATATTAGAAAATATACAGTCCATTCTTGTCATTTGGGAAAATCTTGGGGAAGAAGAATGTGCAAACATGGAAATTTTTTTGTCACTGTAATTTTTTTCTAGTTTTATAATGCCAAAATGCTGGTAAGATTAAGATTTCATTGCCTTGTGAAACACCCAGCAACATGCTGAAGCTCTTCTGAAATGGTTTAAACCAATACCATGTGCATGAATTTATTGTCCATGATGCTTTTCAATGTGCGAAATTTTAATGTTCTTGTAATATAAGTCAAGCAGCACTAGCTGCAAATGCGGAAAAGGGATATTCTGACAACCCAAAAAGGATAGTGTTGATAAAAATAACTTAAAGCAAAATTGGACGGACCAAAAAGAAAAGAAAACAAAACAAAAAACAGAGCATGCAGAATAGACGAGTAACAAGAATCCGTGGAAATTGGTGAAAATCCTGCTCACCAGCAGCAATTATATCATTAAACAAACCAATCTGCTGTACTATTTTTTACAACAATGCAATGGTGCAAAAAAGGAGTGAAAACAAGCCAAAAACAGGCATAAGATGCATTTTCTGAGCAGCAGATTTGGTAGTATCAGGAGCAGCAGCAGTGCTAAAACTGGGAATACCCATATCAACAACACTGGTAATGGAAGATTCAGCAATACTGAGCTGCCAAGAGTAAATAAAATGAGATTCATCAGCCAAATCACCATTTGTAGATCCAGAAAAGCCCATGTACATGGCCTGCCTCATGACATTGCTCAGATTATTTGGGGACCAGATCAACAGGGGATCCCCTTTTGGCTTAGTAGTGTTTCTAGAAAGCCTGACTTGAAGCATATGATTAGAAGAAGTATAATCTATAAAAGCTGTAAGCATAAAATTCTGATCAAGCATGAGATCATCAGGAGGAACACTTACTTCAACAGATTTCAGATCATTCACATCAATTCCAATATGAGGATTGCCAGGATCTTGAAACTCAAGATCTTGGTGAGTGTCAAATTCAATGGCAAACAAATGGTTGCTCAGATCTGATCTTCTGGATGCATTAATAAGCCCTAAATAAGATCCCTGGCTGCCAGGAGGAGGGGCTGAAATCTCAGGGGTCATTATGAAGGCAAATCCTTCACCTACATTGGAACCCTGTTGAATTTTGAAGGTAAATTGGGTGGAAAATGACACAACCTGGCTTGGATCTTTGGGATCTAGCAAATGGAGGGGTTTGTTGAAGTAGAATCTGCCTGTGCTTGCTGATGATCCACTGGCTGTGAGAGATATGTAGTTGTTTTCGTGCTTCGCGTCGCCGAAGAGAATCAGACCTTCCTGCAGTGTGAGAATTGGAAAGAGGATCAGTTGGAGAAGAAGTATGTGATGCAGCATTGTGGCCATGATTTTGCAGAAGAAATTTGAGTCTCTCTTGAATCTGCTTCCCAACCTTGTAATGTGTTCAACCTTATATCTCTTGTGACAAACTTACCTGTATATACCTGTCATTTGCCAATTTAACTTGCTCTCCAGGTCAAAGCTGGCCTCCACAGGTTTTTGCAGGTCACCATGCTCACTTGTAGTAAAAATGCCCCATTGTGGCCCCCACTGGGCAGGCGGCCGGTCACCCCCGAAGGGTCCCCTCTTTCTCTCTCTCTCTACATAGCAGTCTAAATAAATAAATAAATAAATAAACATTTCATTTCATTTCTCTCTCCCTCTCTCTCTCTATCAGTTAATGCCAATGATGCATTTCTTAATGCACATTAGAATTGCTATCTCAAGGTTGATCTACATCATAGCAACCTCTTATTTAGGTCCATCTGTTGGATATAATAAATAAACATTTCATTTCATTTCTCTCTCTCTCTCTCTCTCTCTCTCTCTCTCTCTATCATTTAATGCCGATGATGAATTTCTTAATGCACATTAGAATTGCTATCTCAAGGTTGATCTACATCATACCAACCTCTTATTTAGGTCCATCTGTTCGATTGTCAATAAAATATTATGAGCAGTTGGTGTATGAGTGATCATGAGTAGGGTCACATGGGTGTCTGTAGTTCACTCTGGCTTATTCTCTTCCTATTTTGACTGTTCAACTTGGCTTTTGCTCTTCTAATATGAGTTGTCTGATGTAGACTTGTCTCCTAAGTAAGTTATCTTCTCTCTTTTACCTTTTCTCCTAAGTAAGTTATCTTCTTCTCTTTTACCTTTTGTAGGCCCATACCATTGTATTATTTAAAAGGATCCTTGGTGTGCATGTGCATAATTACATTTAAATTGGCATCTAATTTTCATGGATTCTACGTTCTTTTCATTCATCATGTGCCTTTGCCTTCCATGTCACCTTACACCTTTTGTCGGTCCCATAGTTTGGCATTTGCCTAGGGCTTATCCTGACGCTGTCCATGCTCATTAGCACTCTACATCAAGCATTTGGTCTCACTACATTTTCGAGCATTTGGACTTCTGTGATTCTTCCCCAAATATCTATTCCATTTTTTTTCTCTTCATGACAAGTTTGGTGTCATGGCATTTTCCTACATTTTGACTTGCATGTTACTAAAGTTTAAAGATATCCTTCAGCAGGCTTGCCTAAAGGGAAGTGTAAGTTTTGCTTGAATTCTAGGCTATCCACGTGGTAAGCCACATCGCGTTTTGATTTACAGTTGTTAGATCTCTTATTTTTCAATTCAAGGGTCATAGAAAATAGAAAATCCGTGGAAATTAGCTTCCTCTTCTCTAGCAACGGCTTAGCTTCTTCGATCACCTTGTCGGATCTGCTAGATGGTTTATTGTTGCTGGCTATGAGTATAGCTACTTCAACGACCACTCTGGCATCAATCATTGCCAGAAAGACCAGCAAAAGTGATAGAATTCGCTATAAATTTCCTTTCTTCTCTTCGAAGTGCCTGTAGATCCTTTCTTTTGTTTGAACAGGATATGGCAGCCTATGTTGGATTCCCTTAAATTACTGAAGTGGCAAAAGGTGAGAAGCAGGAAAAACGTGTAAAATAGAAAATAGCATTTATAGTTGAAACCCCCTCTGGAACAGAGAAATGAATGCAGGGTCGATTTATGTAATATTTATATTCATTCGAGCACGCATATGAATCATGAATTACAATGACTTGGTTTAAGTTCAGGCATACACATACAAGAACATTCTATATAGCTTCTAATCAATCCCACATGATGGTACAGTTCGAATTCTTGTTGGAGGAAGGGATTTAGTATGAAAGCAACTTCAACTGCGCTAGCCATGTACAAGATTGTTTTATCAAAGAAATGCAATTTTTCTCCATTGGATCTTGATATTATGTACAGGCATTCCACCCATCTGTGTCAATCTTTAACTCTGTTGTATATCTTACGGTTCTTGAGATGCGTTTAGTCTAGTGGTAACACACTAGTTCCTTAGCAATGAGGTCTCGAGTTAGAGAAACCACTCAGAATTGCCCTCGCTATTGTTTGAGAAGCAAATCCCAATAAACACAATGTGAGGTGGTTGGGGGCAGGGCCCAACCGAGCAATGTAATGTGATGCGTGGTCACATGCCCAGTTGGATGCTGCCTTAGTGGCAGCAAAGATTCGAGCTACAGTGGTGCTCAAGCGTCAGCTGCCGGTAGAACCCAATAGAAATGTGAGCAAGACCCTTTCACATTGCAGTAACGAAAGAGCATTTGCAAATCTTTGTAGCATGTTGGGAATAAGGTCAAAAAGATCAGTTTCAAGACTTGATTATGGACAGCGTCACCAGTGTATATGATCTGGCAGAGGCTTATCAAGCCATTTTTCTTGCAGCATACATGTGTCATATTTATTTATGCAATGTGGAAGGGTAAGTGCTTAAACCTGTTCTTATCTTGCTCACTTATAGGCTCGAGCATTCTACGGCTTGTTCACATGAGGCATCTACAGGATCATCTCCATTTCAAGATTTTTCATGTGGTAATGAATTTGTTTTAGCTAAAAGTTATGATATAGAATCACAGTACCACCGCTAGAGCACTCCATGTGCCGTTCTGGAGCAATCATAGCTTATGGTAGGTCTGAGAAATGTAGTCCTGGTTACAACAGAAAAGCTTACATAATCTTGCAGCTTCTTCCATATTCAGAGGAGATCATCTAATATCACACATTCTAAGTTATTTTTGTTGGTTTTCTATGCAAAGCGGGGACAACAACAATCAGCTCAAAAACCCCTCAAGAAGATACCTTTTTTAGCATGCCAATTAAAATTCTGATAGTATGCTATCTTCCTTGGTTTATGATTCCAATTTCCAATGTGCACTGTAAGATCGAGGTATCAACCACTGAAGTGATTGCAAAGTTTGGAAATGTCTAGCCTAGATGGGTTATCTATTTGCAAAAATGCTTTTATTCCTATCATGCTAGAGATCCTCAAACCTATGATTTGGATTACATAATTTGAGATTTTGTATGAGCCCCCGGGGAGCTTTCGTAATGATGCAGGTGCAAGGTAGGTTTATCACAGGTCCGTTTCCATGATAAGCCTTGAGGATCCAGATTATATATACTAGTCTTGTCAAAGAAGATGCATTTGCAACATGGTTTTAAGATGTATCTACGTCTGTCCAGACATTCCAACACTGACCTAGATGTGATGAACTGAACAGAAACTACTTGAAGGTATGTTATGCCAATCAACATTGAATTTGTTTTCATGATTGCTCTTGAAGGTCAAAATATGTTGTTGGACTATGACTCATCTTGAAGGTTAAGTTCATTTTATAGCTATTTTAAAATGGTCATCAAGTTTATAGTTTCTGTATTACCAACGTATTGTTTCTGTTATTGATAGTTGTCCGGCTTGAAATTGATGACAAAGTTGGGAAGAGAAGTAGCTAATAAGAATGCTTGAGCTATGAAAATGCACTACAATATCTATTACGTGATTATTACCTGCCTTTCTTGAATGTACTTATTAATATGTGTAGTAGATTGACACCCTAAAGGATGCAGTTGAAGAGTATATGAAGGCATGCCAGTAAGACAATTGATGACTTGGACTACTTCAATTAATGCATATGTGCCATAAATGAAACATCATAGCTATTCATATTGCTTGTAGTTTCTTGAATTGCATCAGATTATTGATATAACCTTACATCTTCTCTTATTGCAGGGATGTATTCTAGATGTGAAGGATTTAAATGTGGCATATGTCCAAATGCAGGATGAGGTACGACATAACACTATGTTTGCATCATATGCATGACATGAGCATCATGTGTGAAGCTTGTCTAAGATTATACAGAGTTTACGAGGTTCTTTGTAAGATGCAAGCAGTTTTGTTGCATCCTTAATGCATGTGAATATGCGTTTGTAAATGCTAAGCTTATCTATATTGGAGGTCATATCCAGTTTGATGTCTTTCTTGAACTTCTCTTTTTAATATGTATAGCACACTGGATTTTTTGAAGACACTTGTATAGTGTTTTAGAAGGATATTCGTTGCCTCCCCTTTAAATAGATATAAAGATTCTTTCATTTAAAGTAAGGTGTCACTCTGTCCTATATTTGGTTGTTGGTCTTTTCTCTTTGCATTGTACACGTCCCATATGCTCGGTGAGCTCCCGTGGATGTTAAGAATCAATCTATCTATCTATGTTTGACCGCTTGCAAGAATCAATCTATCTATATTTGACCGCTTGCCCTTCCTGTATAAGATAAGATAAGATAAAGCATTTTAACGTCGCGCCACTAAGGCAGCATCCAATTGGACATGCGACGGAACAGTACATAAGGGACCGAAGTCCTGAAACTGAACGGGGACCGAAGTCCTTACATATTTTCATGCTTTCAATTCAGTGTTACCGTTGTGCAGCTATGTATACCCGAGCCATGGATCTTGAGGCCACTGGTCCCGTATGATGGCAGCCCCACCCCTATAAACTGCCCACTTCCGTTGAGCTCTCGCTTCCCGCACTTTACGAATGGCCCGGTGGGCGACATTCCAGGGCAGGAAAACTGACCGACGCCAGAGGCGGAGGCCAGTTTGACTGCCCTGGAATGTCACCCACCGGGCCATTGGCATAACGTAAATGATGGTTGGGTTGTATTCAACCCTTGATCTCTGAGATTTGAAGGGCAGTGATGAATTTCCTTCAGAATACAGAGCAGCAACAGAACAAGAAACAAAATGTCGACCAGCATCTCAGAATGTCCAGCAATTGCGGCAGGCGAGATCCACAATTAGAAACTTTGCCACATGTCATCTTCCCATTCGCTGATAGGGCTGAATACAGCCCAACCGTCGTTTACGTATATTAGTGATGGATATTGTTTGTTTGAATAATATTTTCCCTTGCCCTTATATTACTGGGTGACATGCAGCATAAACATTTTACATAGCTTTGCCATTAATTCTTATAGCTCTTTCATCATGGACCACTCCTCCATGCTTCTATCACAACAGTCCCCATAGCGACTTGCTAACGCCCATCTGTCAGGTCAATTTAATGGTTGTAGGGGGATAAAAAACCTAAGAATACATGAGGCCATTAGTTCAAGAATGTTATATACACCATATGACTTGCCCTTTTTTGCCACAACAAAAGGATAACCTTAAACCACAACAAAAAAAATTGAACGTTCTTGGGTTATGTTTTGAGGAGAAATTAGAATATTCTGGTATAAATCAAAATCAACAACTAAAATTGGAGAAAGGATATAGATGGACGAATCAGATGAGAGTGACGCAATGATCCTAAGTAAAGCCGAATTTCTCGGAAAAAAAGGGATGCGGCGTCGTCGTTCATGGTGGAAGTGGAAATTGTAATTGGCATTGTGCCATAGCTTCCTTAGAGCTTCTTAGACGCCATAGCTTTGCCGGATTTGCAGGTCCTTTCTCCATGTGAATGCTTGCTCAGGTATCACCGATTTTGTCTTCTTTTATAAGAGCATATATAATACTTGTGAAGACTCCTGAAGAAATCAGGTATGTTTCTGGGATTTGCTTTGTGCTTCTTGGATTTTCCTTTCTACATTATCTGGGCAATAGAATTTATGTTAGAATTGCAAGTATATTCAATGGACTTATCCTTTGAGCTACGATGTAAGGTAATGTTTGTGGGCGATTTGCTAGATAGTAGCATCTAGCAGAAGATGAGCTCTCAAGTACCACGATTTCTCAGCCAATTTCATTTTGATAGCGGGAATATCGTCCAAGGTATCTCTAATGTAAGTTAATTTGTATGTTTATGTTTGTGCCGAGCATTTTGAGCTTTATCATTTTCGTCCGTTCATGTTTTGGATTATGTTTTTTTAGGGTCTATCACTTCCGGATGTTATCCAGCATGCTTCGTATCACTTTGTTCCATTACCGATTCGTGTGCTTCATTTTCTTGTCATTATGATGTGTTTTTCCTTTATCTTAAAGAGATGTGGTTGTACATGACTTCATTTTCTTATCATTATGATGTGCTTTTCCTCTAAGTTATCTTAAGGAGATGTTGTTGTACATGACTTCATGCTGCATTGGTATCCTCAAAAGGAGCCAGTGATGCTTCTACATTCAAGAGAAAGGTTAGTCTTACATATCATGGGTTAACATTTGTGTACTTGTTCTTAGTATAATGTATGGCCTACTTTACTCCCACTTGACAATAAAGAGAAACCTTATTAATGCCACATGCAGTAATGGTCTGACTACATCCGTGTCATCCCTTACACAGATTTTAGCAGCTAGAGACCTGTGATAAAAAAAAGCCTTAGGCATTGACGTTGCTCTGTGTTCCACAATACCACTGTTTATCCATAGGACATCTATTTCATGCTCAATGTTCTATCATAGCATTTTAGGTAACCTGTAGGAAGTGAGGATAGACTGCCTGAGTATTGTTATCCTCATACAAGAATTTAGCGTCTAGTTTCATCCATTAACTTGTTTTGATGCAAAAGCATTCAAAGCCTTGTGTGAAAAGTCTACTATATTCTAAAAGTTCTTCTATCAGGGAGAGGGAATACGGCATGGGAGGCAAAATCGCCATAAGGTTGGAGCATCCATCAGGAGAAAAATACATATATGGCTAGCAAGAAAAAAATGGGTTCCTATGTAGTGCTATATGGTTTCAGTTGTGTGGTTAAATATATTGGAGGAGCGCGATTTTGTCGTGTGAGGCTGGGTTGGTTGTTGAGTATTATGTGTCTGTGGCATGTTGCGGTAGTCATGCTGTGAGACACATATATTAATCCATGTTGTTCTAGTGAATGTATGGATTATGCTGAGGTGATTGTGAGACCATATTGTTTCATGATTATGAGGATGGTCCTAAGCATGAGTATAAATCAGATAGAAATTCTTACTGCACGGAAAGTGTCTTTAGATGCCTCAAGTAAGTGTAATTTCTATAGTTCAACAACTTTGGGCCTTTGCTTGGGAGTCTTTGTGAAATTGGAAAACAAAAAAACATCAAAATGTATAAGCAAAAGTCATTCCTTACGGATGGTGGCTATTGGCGAAAGTTGCAAACCAAAACCTGGCTTTTGAAAGAAACCCTGTTGTAGTGCCTAACTCATAAGCCCTTGACATTGCTAGAAACGTTAGTGAGGCCTTTGGTACATACCGTTCAACGTCCAAGCATGCTCAGAGACAATTTTAAATTTCTCCTTACTTCTTGTTGAGAAGTTTACACTTAGTATACAAAATTTGTTGGCCCATAACCTAACAATCCTAATATTTCATTCTGATGTAAATTAACATGATGGTATGCCTAATTTGTTTCAAGAAATAAGACACTAAATAGCAATTTAATTGTTTAACTTGTGATCTAAAATGCCAATTCTGGAATTTAAAACTTGGTAATTTCACGGTCTATGTTCAGTATCCACGCTATAAAAACACACAAAATTTTTGATAATTATTCATCCTAGCATTAATCAAGCACTATCTTGCATTTGCATGATACCCAAAGCAAAAGATGCATGACTTCTTGCAAAAAAGATGCATGACTTCTTGCAAAGCTGGAATGTTGACAAATATATTGCCTCGTTTCTCGAAAAAAATCAATGCTATTAAGAATAAAAAAAGCATTAGAACTATCATCATCAGAAGCAACAATTAAGAATTGTGAAATATAGCAAGTCCTAGATTGGCGAACACGTTTTGAAGGATTACGATAGCTGGTCATGGAGGGAACCAATTTGATTAAATGGTATTGTGGTGATTGTCAGAATCCAGAACGCATCAATTTCATGGAATTCCACGTGTTGATCAATCATTTGTCAATATTGGAGATGCTTGGCATTTTTGTGAAGTGCATCTAAGGATACTTGTTCAGCATATCCAGTAATATGGAGGTCAGCGGCTTTGTTTTCCAGTAATATAGAGGTCAGCGGCTTTGTTTTCCAGTAATATGGAGGTCAGTGGCTTTGTTTTACAGTGCAGTCCACATATAACATTGGGTGACTACCATAACAGAAACAGTTCGATTCGTGAATAGTTATCAACTAATGTTTTTATGTTTCTATACAAATTAATTGGTTATAAGGTTGCAATATGCGCATCCCTATGGAATTGCAGCTCAGTCAAGGGCAGCATCTTGTTGTGCAGCATTGTTGTTGTTCTTCCCAAAGTACGATTTTCCCATTGACATGATTTTGGCATAGTAGCAGACCATAGAAATGCCATCTATGGCATCTCTTGCCAGGGCACATGTTGTTCCTAATTCGTATCTCGATAAACTGCAAAGAGATTGCAGCATAACAGAGAATATTAGAAGATATCACAATCCATTTTAACCTCGCAACACCTAAGGCGATGGATTTTATTAAAATCCAAGGCTCTTTGTAAATATCCAAGAACTAAACATTTCTGAATGCCACTCTCTAATAGCAAATTTAAGCATGTACTTATCGGTCTTACCAGTCTTGAAGATCATATTACCTACAAAGAATTGGATAATGATTAGCAAAAACCTTTTTCTATGTTGGTCATCTTGACCATGTGATGTATGCATCCGCTAGCAGATACTTGGGTATCAACTTGCAAATGCAAGCTGCATAGCTCTAAGAATTATTCTAGATACACATTTTTCAAATTCCTATTGTATATATGTCAGATATAGCAAAATACATTTGTTGTTCTAATCTTACCAAAGATTACGAACATTAAGATCTAATCTTCCACCTCATCATTATTCATCCTGTGACATGAACCTAGAAAACATTGATTAGCAGATATGAACCTAGAAAACATTGATTAGCAGTAGGGGGACCCGGGCCTGTACATTATAAAGAAACAATAACAAACGCTCATACCACATCTCCAACACTTGGCAACATGATCCAACAACAATATTTGAAGTTATATCATTCTGATTTACAGTTCACTGCCAAGACGATATAACCTTGCCATCACTACCTGCTTCCTACAGAAACAAAGTTTCATGATCGAAATGAGACATAAAACAAAGACATTTGCAGTTTTTGGGCGTGTAGAACATATGCCAGGGCCATATTTGAGGCCCACAACGGAATCAATGGTGAAAATATAAATGACCCCATTGCACAAACTTTCTTGCATAATGAAAAAGGTAAAGAAGAAAAGGATTATTGGCGATGCCTCATAATGAAGTTTGATAGGTTTCTCTTTGCCTGTGACATCCAAAACACGCAAAGGGCACAAACAGAAACTGCAATCACCCTCAAGAAAATTCAAATCCAGTTGAGCTCTTTTTTTCTCAACGAACCGAATTGACTGGTTAGATGAAAACCAACCACAAAACTAGTTTCATAGATAAGCCCTCATCTAGCTTATACACAAAATTGGCCTCATTTCACACTATGAAAGACACTTGATGCTAAATTGTAGCATGGATATGTAACAAAACTATCAAGCTTGAATCATTCAATAAGCTCTGTAAGAAAATGATATTTTGTTCAATATCTACTTCGTTCGACACCATTACCTCAGTATTATCCCATTACCACTCTATAATCCCAACCTTCCAGGTATTTGTATATTCACCTGCCAACCAGATATGTGAATTTAAGATGGATTGGCAGTGGATTTTATAGACAAACAGGCCAAAGAAGTTCGTCACAGATCGGTTTCCTCCGATCTGTTGCAATTGGCAGGGAGCGCCTGGGCTATAGTCGGAAAACTATCCAAATTCAATGTTTTTGGATTTTTTTTTATTTTTTTTTTTTGAAATTTTTTTGGACTTTTTTTGTGGCCTGAAAACTAGTAATTTTATATGTAGAAGAAGGATACTCCAAGTTGAGCACCTAGGTTCCTTTTCACGTTCAATTGGTCATTGCACTTGCACTCTTGATAAATTCTTTCTCTCCGTAAAGAGGAAAGAGGCTTGAAGAGGGGTGAGAATAATCTTACCCTCGTTTGGGTGATTCCGGAGGGGGAAATTCTGTCCTCCGGTATCCCCACCCATTTCTCGACGGATCGACGGATTTCGTTTGGGGGGGGGAGGGGCATTATACCGTACTGACACACGTCAGTACGCCTGCACCAATCTTGGTCTTCCGGGATTTCGCCTCATCCTGGCCGTCCGTTGACCTCCCGTCCCCGGTATCACCATAAAAATTGACGGGCAATCCCCTCCTCTGGGATCAGCACCCTGGTGATTCGGGAGAAAGGGATCACCATGCCCCGGCTGATAACGGGGAAGTTATCAGCCTTCCAGAGATTCCGCCCTCTGAAATCACCATGCCCTGGCTGCTAAGGGCCGGGCTGCTACTGACAATGCCATCCTCCGGGATCTCCCGTCGATGATGCCGTCCTCCGGGATCACCCGTCTGTAATGCCGTCCTCCGGGATCCCGGACTGGCAGACGAGATTTGAAAATAGTGTTCAAATATTTTTCACTAAGGTTTGAAACTCCCCCTGTTTTAAAACAGCCGGACTTCGGTTTTCGCCTTCGGGTTAACAAAAAAAAGCTTTAAATAGGTGCCCATGTGTGACGTTCCATAATAATATATGGTATAAATACGTATATTATACATGCAACGTCACCGGTACATGTCATATATACGCCATGTACCTCGTCCAGACATAGAAGGTATAGAGTACCCCATGGGGGCAACGTGCCC
>JAANSK020012579.1:0-18405 GCA_011763485.2 Isoetes engelmannii
AATTGTAAAAGCATGGGGCTGAATTACCTTGAGAAAGAATATTCAAGCATTTGTTGGACGCCTTGTGCAAGTCACTCATTGGATTTACTTCTTGAAGGCATTTCCAAGATCCAATGGGTAAGCAATGTAATT
Organism: Isoetes engelmannii; assembly: GCA_011763485.2. Lineage (NCBI taxonomy): Eukaryota > Viridiplantae > Streptophyta > Lycopodiopsida > Isoetales > Isoetaceae > Isoetes > Isoetes engelmannii. The sequence goes on from JAANSK020012579.1 coordinate 133, forward strand.
GAGCAATCAAGACAATTAGTTAACTTTTTTCTTTCAAAACCATATGCATTAAGTATCTATAGAAAGAATAGTCATCTTGAGCTCTTGAATCCATCAAATACAAGGTTTGCATATCAGTATATCATGTATATCATGTTAGAAAGATTGTTACGTCGGGAGTGCATCATAAGGACTGTTATATCAGATTTGTGGAAAGAATGGATTGGAAATAGAGAGTGAGATGCACTAAAAATACAAAAAATGTGTTATGATGCAAGCTTTTGGGATGATATAGAAGCTATTGTGAGAGGATTGAGTCCAATTTACACGGTTTTGTGGATTTCTAATATGGAAGACATTATTCTTGGGTTCAGTCGCATCAAAAGTATCAAAGATAAGATAAAGGTTAGATAGAATTGGTTTCATAAGCCAATCCATGATGTTGCTCACATCTTACACCCCTTCGATCAATTTAAGGATGTTGAGCTCAATACAGGGTCGCATGAATATATATCAAGGGTATTTAAGGATGGTGAAATGCAACAAATGCTTAATGAGCAGCTATACACCTTTCGCAATAATTTAGGCCTCTTCTCTATTCCTGTCGCAGCCGCACAAGTAAGAGAAACCATGTTGAAGCCAATTATATGGTGGGAATGTTATGGATCAGCCACTCCTCAATTGCAGAAGTTAGCAATCCGGGTTTTGTCTCAAGATTGTGCTTCAGGCATAGTTGCATCGGATCATGTTCCTATGCCTGCGCAATGAAACGAAACATAACAAACAACGCAACGGAATAAACAATAACAACAAAACAGGTTCCAGAACAGCATCCGAAACAAAATCTTGAAATCATATGCAATATATTACCGGGTAAGGTCTGATCTGGCTTACATTAGGAGCAGCATAGTCTGCTTATACATTAGTATTACAATTTGACTAGCAAAACAGTTTGACAGCTAGAGTCGTCTAGTTGGATATTAATTACAAAGTTTTAGAACCTTGGTTGCCATCATTCATCATCTTCAGAATCAGATTCTTCATCTTCTTCTGACACCCACACATCTTCTTCTTCAGTCTCATCATCTGTTGCCACTTGCATCTCAAAATGGTCATCATTCTTGTCCTCTTCTTCAGTCTCCGAGTCATCTGGATGGATCTGCATACTCCTCAATATCTACTGCAACAGCAAATGAAAAACCCACATTAGGTGCACGTGATCGTGACCTAGTGTGAGGAACATCTGCCTCCTCTATTTCATTGTGCAAAAGAGAATACACATCTCTATCTGCTGGGCTGATTATGGGAAGCTTATCGGTAGCAGTTTTTGTGATATCAATCTTGTCAATATTAAATTGGTTTGCGTTGGGCATCTCCTTATACTTATCCACCAATTTCAGATTTTCTTTACAATATATAAGCCTCTCAAGTTGAAGCAAACTTAGGTTGCCGCGCTTCTTAGTTTGTATCAAGAAATATGAGCTCCAATTCCTTTCACATGGGCCAGAAGAACAATCTTAGGACAAAACTCGCAATGCTAATTGTTGTAATTGGGGAGTAGACAATCCATAGGATTCCCACCATACAATTTGCTTCAACATGGTCTCTCTACTTGTTACTGCAGGAATAGCGAACAGGCCCAAGTTGTTTCGGAAGGTATGTCTCGTTAAGTAAGTTTCTCTTGCATGTCATCTTCTCTAAATACCTGTGTAATATACTCATGCCATCCTTTGTTAAGTTCAACATTTGCAAATTGCAAATCAGAGCGCCATAAAGGGTGTAGAACATGGGCTACAGCATGTATTGGCCTATGAAACCAATTCCATCGTTTTTTTATAATCTGCTTGATAGCTTCAACACAGGTGGAATCAAGAGTTCGATGAGTTTTTTGGAATTCATCCAATGCGTCATTAATTCTCTCCATAAACTCATAAATCAGACCAAGCGTGCTGCCTTCCATATCAGTAATACGCAAGACCGTGTAGATTGGAGACAACCCTTTCACAATGGCCTCCATTTCATCCCAGAAATTTGTATCATAAAACCATCTTTGTGTTCTTAGTGCATCAAAGCTCCCCATGCCCAGCCCATGCTTTCCATAAATCTAATACAACAGTCCTAATTAGATGTTCGCGGGCATACAATAATCTTTCGAGCATAATGAATTGATAACCAAATCTTGTACTTGATGGCCTCAAGAGCTCAAGGGGACTATTTTCTCTATAGATACTTAGTGCAGATGGTTTTGAATGGAAGAAATTCGCTAATTGACCAGATCGTTCAATGACACCACTTACCCAAGGGATCTTTCCAATATCTTCAAGAAGTAGGTCCAAGGAATGGCTTGCACAAGGCGTCTAGAAAATTGTTGAGTATTCTTTCTCAAGATGCTTAAGTCCCATGCTCTTGCAATTAGATCCATTATCAGTTATAACTTGGACTACATTTGCTGCTCCAATCTCTTTTATTGTCCTCCGAATTTCTTTGAAGATGAATTTGTTAGTAATTTTCAAACCGGCCTTTGAGCAATCAACTGCACGATGGAAAACAATGCCCATACAACTAGAGATCATGATGTTCATGACATGCCTACGTCTTCGATCTGTCCATCTATCCGTAATAATGGAACATCCATACTTAGCCCATTTTTCCTTTATTGATTTCAACTCTTCACCAACTATCTCTATCTCTTTATCCAATTCTTGTTGTCCCATTGTATTATATCCCACTCCCTTTCATGATGTGCCAATCTGAGCTACTGCATTGATCATTCTTTTCCATTGCTTGGTGCGCAAAACATTATAATGCACCTACACACCTCTATCCTAGCTTGCTTTTTCTGTGCATTTGCCCAGCTTGCTTTGCTCAATCTCCCCTGTTTCATCTTCTTGGAAGGAGGCCCTGTAACTCTCTTATCTACAGCAGGAGAGTCTTGCTCAAATACTTGCACTTCTGCAGTGTTTCAAGTGAAGAACATCCTAATCTATCTTGTATTTCTTGTATTTTCTTCACAATCTCTTGAAAAATCTTCCCACAACGTCCCTGTTTACAACGTCCTTCTGCAGTGTTTCAAGTGAAGAACATCCTAATCTATCTTGTTTTTTTGCAGATAAACCATGCATATGTTGTCTGATTCTAGCCATATTTGAAGTCCTCTCCAAACCCACCAGCAACCCACCAGCATTGAAGCTTTTAGAATTTGCAGGTTTCGGCAGCCTGCCACTAATAAAAGCCATAGAATAGAATAGATTCAGGATAAATTTTGGAGAAAGAGGTCCATGTTGAAAAAATCTCTATTTTTGGCCCCCCAAAAAAAAAGGTGTTCCGAAAGATGGTACAATTCTAAAATTAAAATTTTTGATCCTTATGTTGTTTCGTTGTGTGCCATTATTCTGGTGCAAGTATGGCTGCAGGTCCATGCGAAAGAAATTGGAGTGCATATTCACTGGTACATACTAAGCAGCGAAACAGGTTAGATTTGAAGCAATTGGAGCGTTTTATATATTGTAGAGAAAATCTGCAGGTGTTAAATAAGTTCAAGGAAATGTCTTGTGTGAACCAAGTCAATATTGATAAGAATGAATTAGACCAGCAGAGAGAGATGTCTATACTTTGTTGTAGGGTTCAAAAAATACCCGGTAAGCCCCTTTGTTTGTCTGGTCCACTTTCAAAATTGCCAGTCTACATGCTTGCTCGTTGGAAAAATTCCAGTTTAAAAAAAAAAAAAAAAACATAATATAATGTAAAATCCGTATATTTATATCTTGTTATGTATTAAATCTGGTACATATATTATTTAGGTGGTAAATTGTCTGGTAGAGGTTAAAATATTTTTCGAACCCTGTTTGTTGCATAAGGAAATGGTAGAGGCTGACTTACCCTGGACTAGATCACGAGCACACGCATGTGTAAATGATATGCCCTCTTCATCTACCGCTCCAATTGATGATGTTTATGCATATCCTGGTGACATAGAAGAGGAAGATAGTATTGATGAACTTTCTGAGCTTCAAGAAGCTGAAGATTATGAACTGAAGTGGAAGATGTAGAAGATGTCTGGGTGTCAGATGAAGATGAAGACGAGGAATCTGATTTAGAATGACAATATGATGAACCTGATATATATTGTCAAAGAGTTCTATAGAAAAGAATTTTTATATCTACTGTGAATATGATATCTATGCATGCTACCGTAGGCAGCCACTTAGTATTATGTGATTGCTGGCATACCATTTTGGCTTGATAAAATATTAGTAGGTCATTTGTTTCGTTCATTGCAGAATCTTAGCAACACGTTTCGGTGCAACCATCCATTTGCGTTTAGGTTTTGCCAAAGAAGTCAACGTTTTCTTGTTTCTTCTAAGACTTTTCCGCAGCACTCACAAAAGCTTGCGATACACTGAAAGATTCACAGGGGCAACAATTGTCTTTTTCTAAGGTAAAGGCATGTAGACAGTTTATGGTGCCCCTTGCAAACTTTTTAGCAGGCTTGCCTAACCTGAGCTCACCTAACCTGAGCTCACCTAAATCCCGCAATTTTAAGCTGTCCAATCCCGCAATTTTAAGCTGTCCATGTGCTATGCCACATCAGCACAAATCGACAACCACCGTTAGATCTCTAATTTCTTACATCAACGGCTACGAAAATTAAAAATTCTGCTGAAAATTAGCCTTCACTCTTCTCAGATTGCTCGATGATTCTTTCACTTCCGGGGCTGTGGATTCGAAATAACATGAACCTAATATCATTTCCACGTTTTTCTTCTCCGGCTAAACTAGCATATAAGCTGGCCGACCATATGTCTGGCAGAAAAGTTGCTTTGTTGAGCAAAGCTTCCAGTCCTTTTCATTACCTGCTTCACGTAAACTCCCTGGAAGGCTTGTTGCAGTAGAATCGAAGCGATTAAGGGTCCTCACATATAAACATTGTCATGAATCTTCCACTCTGCATCGTTGGGTAAATTACTTTCTCTGCACATTTTTATTCTTACGTTAACAAGCTAGGGTTTTGGTTCAATATCATTTCCTTCTGTCTTTCTGTATTAAGGCCCACTTTAAAGAGCATGCTGTCTTTTTAACATGCTGCGCCTGTACATTATGGATGGCCTTTGCATGACAGTTTTGGAAAGCACTAAGCTGGAAAGTATTCTTCAAATTGGAGCAGGTATGAACGCCATTGCATTTGATATTTGGTGAATACACGTTATTTGGAGAGCATCCAAGTAAATCTTCCTCACTGGCCTTCATATTTTTCATAAAAGACCACATGAGCTCAAACTTCCAAGGTTCCGGTGGTCTTTCACTACCATGGCGGAGGATTTGCGGTACCAAAACCAAATTTCTTGCTCTATGATATTTTCTGCAGGTCATTTCTGCACATTACAGAAGGTCGCAAGAATATAGGTTTCCTACAGCACATGAAGATAGTTTTAGTGTTCTAAAAGGGTTTCAAAGCACAAAACATGAATATCTTACAGAAAATGCTGAGCTATCTAGATGTTTTTTAGCTAGGGATAGTGCAGGAGGATCTATTGTGCATCCTATTGGGTGCAGAGCAGTTATAGAAGATATGAATCCTCTGCAAATCCGTGGGATGCATTAAGCGAGGCATATTTTGGAGGAGAAGAATGCACAGATTCTGAACTGAAGCTTGTGAATGGAATTCTATTTTCTCTTGAAAGTGGAAATTGCATTGGAGAGGATACCTTCCGGAAGGAGAAGATAGAGATCATCCTATTTTGCAATGCTTTTGGACCAAGGTCTGATGATATTTCAGGTTTGAATCTGCCTTCTTCTCTTGTGATTGTGGGTGATCATAATACTCTTCAGGATTGGCAGATAAGATATGTGGATCTGAAATTATACAATGGTGCTATTCATGCCTTCCACATATTTCACCCCTACAAGTTACCTCATCAGGTCCTAGATGACATCTGTAACTTTCTCAACCAGCATCATTGATAGTCCCTCATAAATTGCTACATATTCCTTGTGGCTGAATCATTAGCTATGATATTTTCTTAATGCAAGAGCATAGAAATCTGTAAGCAAATTCACGATTGACAATCAACTTCAGTTTGATATTGTTGTTGGAAGTACTCTTGTGGATGCATACTCTAAATGCCAGAGCTTGAAGGAGGCAGAAAAACTATTCACTGCATGCCAAACCAGTATAAGGTTACATGGAATGCAATCATAGGAGGATATGCTCAAAATGGAGAAGGTAAAATTTGCCTAAATCTTTTTAAAGGCATTCTATTTGAAGACATAATACCAAATAAAATCACATTTTGAAGTGGGCTTCAACACGATCTTGCCAAGTATGTTACACTAAGTGTGGAGGACTGGAAGATGCATTTGCTAGACAAAGTGACGTATCTGTGTGTTGAAAACATTCATGAATGTAGTTGCTGTAGGTGCATTCATGAAGAGATCGTTGATAATGGGAAGCACATTGATGGATATGTATACCAAATATGGGAGTCTTTAGGAGGCATACAGTGTCCACAAAAACTTGTCAAGAAGGGATGTACTTTGTGTCAAGCATAATGTTTGCACGATATGCCAACCACGAAAAATGTCATGATGCCCTAGAATGTTTCGAAAGCATGCAAATACAAGGCATAAAGACATGCAAAGTCATCTTTCTATCTTTCTTCTATCTTTCTGAGTGCGTTGAAGCCATGCAGTAGTATAGGCTCTCTAGTTCAGGACCGGTTCATCCATGAGCTGTTGATTGACAATGATCTTCTATCTCACATTGCCATTGGCAGTACCCTTGTTATGTACACAAGTGCCCTTGTTGTTATGTACACAAAAGTTGAAAGCCTGAAGGAGGCACTTGTGTTTTTTGATTCTCAGGCAAAAAGCAAGTTTGCAGTAGAATGTTACAGCAACATGCGTGAGAAAATAAAACTTGATAGGCTCATGTTTTCAAGTATGCTACAGGCATGTGATGAAATAGATGCCATAAGTCAAGGCCAGGGGGCAATAGTTGAAGATGGTAATGATTCTGAGATTGTTTTAGGAAGTGCACTTGTTAACATGTATATTCAAAGTGGGGAAGCTTGTTAGCAGCATCCAAAGACTTTGACGAATTGCCAAATAAAAACATAGTGGTTTCAAGTGCCATGATCACTATATGTGCTCAGGTTGGTGAAGCTGGATTGGCTGCAGGTGGCTGCAGAGTGCTTTGAAAATATGAAAAATCATGGAATTCAACCCAATGATGTTGCATTGCTTGGCATGCTTACAACACTGGGTTTGGCAGATGAATGGTATGACAGGTCTATGAGTGAATTGGATCCCAGATGAATGGTATGACAGGTCTATGAGTGAATTGGATGGCTTAGATTTCAACCTATTTCACATCACCCCTATTTCACATCACATGCATGGTGGAACTTTTAATTCATGCAAGATATTTTAAATAAGCAAAAATTTTTTATTGCTTTTATGATATTTGACTATGGGCGTCTTTGCTCAATGCATGCAAGTATCAAGAAATGAATCACTTGGCATCTAACTCTTGAGTGCATTATCCAGTTGTTAGTTGTTATAACATAGCCCAGCGTGCACCATGATCCTTTGTCTTGGGCCACAATTTTGATACACATGATCAAGCACTACACTCCTGAATCTGTCATGCCACTATGCAACATTCAACTGGACATGTGATTAAGGTAACATGTATTGCGATGCTTTTAAAGTGTCATTGCAACATGGACATTCAAACTTGACACCTCACCAATATTGATTTAATAGACAAGCACTTGGCAATATATGCGCTCTTTTATTGTGACCCCCTTGTCAAATATGTCACGCCTATTAAGCTTATTAGTGCTAAACTGGTAGTTTAGTTAAACAGTGGAACTAGTTTGCCTAAAAAAAATGTCAAATAACAAATGGACATGCACTTGTGACCCCCTTGTCAAATATGTCACGCCTATTAAGCTTATTAGTGCTAAACTGGTAGTTTAGTTAAACAGTGGAACTAGTTTGCCTAAAAAAAATGTCAAATAACAAATGGACATGCACCTAACTGCTAGCCACTAATAGCAGTCATCTTAAGGTTCTTCCAAGTTCATTTCACGGTCTTGGAAATTTTAACAATTTGGTGCGTCCAATTTTATGTTTCTATCCTTCAGTTAGATTTGATTTTGGAGGAAAGGCCTAAAGTTTTAACATTTATTGCGAAGATTGAATACTAGAGGAAGAGGTTTAACTGCCTTGAGACCATCTTTTTCATATGGCTATCCTTATGCAAGCTCGAGCCTTAGCACCCGACCAGCTCCTGCGAGACATAATCTATTGCAATAAATACTGGTTCTTGGCCGAAAAATAATTGTGATGGCTTCATTTGTGTTTCTTGTAGGATTAGCGATGTTATTCTTAAGGCTTACATGTATTGAATGACAGGTCGGATATCAGAGGAGCTGGAAGAAAAGTTACTAAGTCAACATTCAAAAGTCATCCAATTGCCAAACCAAGTTTAGGAATAATGCCCAGAAAAATATAAAATGACTACAAATTAGAAGACGAAAAATCTAACAACTATGAAATTTCATGAAAAACCAAAACGGATATAGATAAATATTGCATTTGCATTCTATAATCAGCTTTTATGTGTTGCCTCATCATAATCAGCTTCATTTTAATGGCTACCATATTGGTTACCATATTCTACCTAATGCCTACCATATTGGTTTTCATTGCTTTGATCCAGCCTTTAATATGTAAACGCTAGTTTGAATTCATTAAACTCCAACATCAACAACTAGTATACATAGTTGTTTGCAGTGCAGGTTAAGGTGCATAGTTTGAATATATAGATGCCTAGTTTGAATATTCCTTTAATTTACAATTTGTCTAGTAACTTTTTGTTCTCAACAATCTAACCTACTAGTTACAAAATTGATTCCAAGCTTAAAACTGCCCAAGCCTACTGTTGCGCCTTTTTGCTCCTTGAAGGGGGCGGTGCTCCTTGAAGGGGGATTGCAAGAACATGCCATGTGCCGTCGTATGTCCTTAGGACGCTGGCTAGTGCTACGACGTTAAAATATACTTCCTTCCTTCCTTACACTCAAATAATAGAAGGGAAAGAGCTAATTGTTTTCTTAGCATGAATTTATATTGCCCACTCTTACTTTTCAAATTGGAACAACTCCCCATTGCAACAACTATAGTAGGTTAACTTCAATGCATTGGAAGTATAGAGCTAGACTTGATATCCAATACAATCGAAACCCTTCAAACACTAAACACACCCTTGACAATAGTTACAATTGAAACCCTTCAAAGACACATAGGTGGACGTTTGTGTGATATTGTAAAGCACAAAAAAACTAAATGACATTATATTTTTTTTAATGGTCTTGATGGTTGTATGTTATTACACTCTTAGATACTTGTCATCCACATCAAAATTTGAAATAGTTCGCATATTACTTTTGTTGATAAAGAAGCAATAAAAATTAATTGAAATTGACTTGCAAACCCTAAGATAACACATTGTCTGGGCAACCATATCTAGTGCTCTTTATAATATCATATGATGAGCTCCATTTTCAAAACACCTATGACTTTAAATGTTCTTTTACTCCAAAGTCCCTTCGGATGATGATCTCCATGATGGATCTAGAACTTTCAAGTTCTTGAGCTTCGTAGTTATAAAAGCTTTCTTGAATTGCTTATGGAAGGCATTGTCATCTAGAATATTTCCTCATCCTTGCCCCAAGCCTGCCCTACTGCTAGTTGCTTTTTGTTTAGTGTTTCTTGATAGGAAATATACAAGATCTTCAACTTTGTGGGCGACTTCTTCAAATGCACCACGACAGACATCTCTTTGAACGTATACACTATTGTCATTTCGAGAACGGGAGAGGTCTATCATAGCGTGAGTTGATGAACAACTCATCTCCAATGTTTATGCTTCTAACTGCACACCATGCTAAATCTTTTATTTACATATCTTGTAAAAAATTCTTCATGCCCTCCTTAACACTCTAAAAATTCATAATTGGTACGTTCACGATTGTCATGGGAGCTGTTGATGAACTCTGCAATGTTTCCATGTACCCCTGGCCGACCGTCGATAAACTTAAGCTCCTCAGGAGGTGCATCCTCTCACACACTTCTAGCATTGGAATTCATTCCATAAATCCTCATACGCCAAGCATGTTCGGTCAAGTTTGCCAGGTTTTCCAATCATACTCAGGACCTGCATATGGCATCAATACAATCCTGGTGCCTGGCTCCACCTCTACTCGCGTGGTGCAGATAAGGTCGAGTCCAGCTTTGGGACAAATTCGGCTTTGCATAATGATGTACCTTCTTCCCCAATAAGCAAATTCCATGTCCATGGGGATAGCTTTGCCGACCGGTCACAAGCCAAACGTCTTGTGGTCCCTAATAAAGGTTTGGACCAATCTTTGCAAACCTTCAAGAATTTCACACTCGGGCAGTGAGGCCAGACGTTCTTGGGTTAAGTTCGAGACACGTAGTGTTCTCATGATTGTAGCCCTTCGTGTTCTTTCACGGAGGGAAACACTCATAGTTGAACAGCTACCAGAAATATTATTGATTAAACCTCTGGGCTGCTTCTGTTTCATTTGCCTCTATGGACAACATTAAACCAAAATCCACATCTAATCCGAAGGAGACATCAGCATCATCTACCTACATAGTAATCATAAATTGTAGGAATATACGCTTGAGGTGGGAGAATTCTGTAATAAAATAGGGAAAAAGTATTGAATATATTGTACCAACCTGATATCCATGACGAGCATCAGATCTTGTAGGTTGTTCAAATCTACCATATCTTATCAGATGGTCTTCGACAACTAGCACAAGTCTGAACTTTTGCCCCACACACTTTGTACAATCGCAAAGTATTTTGTCCTTCTGCCAATTACAAAATATAAGTATTATTCTTCAGATAGGTTAGAACATATATATATGGGTAGTAAAATAAAATGGCGAATGTCCTAGGGGGACCCTAGGCATCTCTATTTAAAAACAACAAGAAAAGTGCACTTGAACCCGGACAACGGGTCCTCTCCACACGACGTGGAGCCGACCATGCCCTTGACCAAGCCACGATAATCTTACTTTAACTCTAAAAATAACAACTGGAAGTGGTTGAACCCGGGTACGTGGCCCTCTGCACTCTAGGTGGAGCCGACATGTGCCCTTAAACAAGCCACTCGTTAACCTAGAAATAAATGAATGATCTTGTTGAAGTGGACTTCGAACATGGGCACATGTGCTCCTCTCCACTCTAGGTGGAGCCGACAGGTGCCCTTGAACAAGCCACTCCGTCACCCTTTTTTTAACCTATTTTAAGCTTATATAAAAAACAAGAATAATCATTCACTTACCCACGTCGGTTCCGCGGCTGAAGGCTCTGCGGCTGAAGGCTCCCTTAGTGGCAAGAGAGCGTTAACCTGCCTCATAACCATCTCGAAACGTCGATCCCTTTTAGCCGGCATGCGATCATGGTGATCCATTGACTTGTAGTAGAAAGCGGTAGAAGAACACCTGGGTGCCAAGGAGGAGGAAAAAAACACTAACAACAAGAAGAACAGCCGACTGCTTGGTTTATATACCTAGATGATGTCGCATGCGACGTCATTCAACGGTCAGTAGGCCATGTCAGACGTCGGAGTCGGATGCCACGTCACGTTATCGTTGGCACGTCACGTATCCGTTGGCCACGCCAGCGACGTCGCATGCGACGTGTCGAACATGGTGTAAGGACACGTGTCAGAGGTGGATGCCACGTCACGTGACTGTTGGCACGTCACGTATGCGTTGGCCACGTCAGTGACGTCGCATGCGACGTGTCAAACGTGGCGTAAGGACACGTGTCAAAGGTGGATGCCACGTCACATAGACCATGGCCATGTCAGATGTTGTGCACCACGTCAGCAATGTCGCATGCGACGTGCAGACGTGGCCAACAGACACGTGTCAGAGGTGAATGCCATGTCATGAAATTTTTGGCACGTCAGATGTTGCTGGCCACGTCCGCAACGTCGCATGCGACATTTTGGAGACGTGGTCATGTCGTGCGACGCGGCTATAGTGATGTGGTCGCAGACGTCGGAGACACGTCGCCCTCGCGATGCGCCACGTTGGAGGCAACGTTAGGTGGCGTTGCACGCGATGTCTATGCGATGCCACACCATTTTTTGCGACGTATATGCGACATGGCATCACAATTTGCTACGTGAATCGCACAGACGTCGCGATCTAATGTCGCAGAATACCCCAATCTCTTGTAGTGCAAGATGAAAAGCTCGTTTTCGTTGTTTGTGCCATGCATCAGGGTAAATAGCGAGCAGAATATATATGTTGGCTAGATAAAGAGGTGCCAAACAAGGTTAACAACCAAGACCAAGCCAGCTGAACCCGCTCACATAAGAAAAAGCTATGCTCAATAGTCTCAACCCTCTGTTTACGTAAAGGACGGAGCTCTGAAATTTGGTGATGGATTTTATGGATTAGCCTATTAACTATGAGACATTTATGAATTAGCCTCTTTTTAGAGGTCCAAGCCACGAATTCCGCCCTGGAAGAAGATGTCATACGGGCCCCACTAGACTCATACCCGTGGACGGCGTTTGGCTCGTGTTAGAAAGAAGAAACTACTATGGCTGGTAGCTTGATGACCGAAGAATATTACTTGGTTATAATGCCACCACAAAATTGCCACCTTTGGGTGAAGTAACTTATCCCACACCCATGTCTAGATACTTTTCCACTGTGGTGGAGGGACCTGAAGATGCCATCTATTAGAGGGAGGCAAGATTTCATTATGCATAAGCAATCTATAAATAGAAGAAACAAAGCGCCCTGGCCTAATAACCTAGTGGCAACCCCATACAACTACAACTTGTGGACCGGAATTTTGTGGCAACAATACAACAATACAAGCCCAAACTGCTTTATCCCATCTATACAACAAGAACTTTGTTCTGAATGCTTCCCATGACAAGAGATGACCAGACTCATACCATGCTGCAATAGTACTTATACCGGCTGCTATCCACCGTTGTTGTGCCTTTGGATGAACACTTAACACTTGATGGCACATTCTCTTAAGTGTCCTGTAATGGAATCCACTAGCATGGAGTAGATAGCCGAAGACACGCCTCGGGTTTGATATGGAAAAGGGACCTAACAATATCCCAAGCAGCAAGCAACCCCTTTAGAAAGAGTGAAGCATTAAGATATGGATGTAGAGGATAAAGCACAGCCCAATGAAGGAGGGGCTTAATGATAACCTTGTGAAATGGATGACAATGTTGAATTGACTGCCTCAACAACCTCAAACTAGGAGTGTCATCCTTACCAACAAGAATCCTCCAGATAAACTTTGATATCGTCACCTTATGGAGGTGAAGATCTAGCATTCCAAGGCCACCAGATGCCTTGGGTTTCATGCACTTCGCCCAACACTGAGGGGCTAGTAGAGCAGATGCCATGTAAACATGAGTATTACTAAAACACACTTATCCGGACATGGATAGCTTAGCTGTATTCCACCAAAATTAGTGCTTCTGCAACCCACTAACGATTTCATCCCAACCATGTGAAGAAAGTACATGAATTTCAACAGGGATACCAAGCAAATTTGTGGTCTGGCCATGCATAAGCACCTTCCATGGATAGTCCAAAATACAAGGAGGGACAGGATTGTCCAACGTCCACAAAGCAGTACGCTTTTGCCAACCCACAAGAACCCCCAGATGCTAAGGAGAATGTGTCTAACAATAGCTTAGCATTATGAATATTTTCAGCCTTAGCAACTAGGAAAAGAAAGGTATCATCAGCATACTGATTACGTACCTCTTGAGAACCATCGGCCATTGGAAAACCTTGGATGATGCCATCCCTGGTCGCCACAGAGAATAGCTGGTATAGTACTTCTGCAACAATTGTGAAGAGAAAAGGTGCTAAAGGACCACCTTTCCAAATTCCTCCACCCACTATAAAAATATCGGATGGCTTGCCTTGAAAAAGTACAGTAGACCTTGCTGAAGTATGAAGCTTCATAACATTTCTTGTAATGACTCTCCAAATCCAAGAGCAAGAAGACACTTTTCCAAGAAACTCCAATCAACACTATCATATGCTTCAGCAAAATCAAGCTTAAGGTACACCATTATGACCTTGTATACGTGCCCAATGTATTCCCTCATATGCAGCAGGCACATTATTAAGAATGCATCGGCGAGGGAGAAAACCAGATTGTGTTGACGAGATAGATTCAGCCAAAATATCTCGAACTCTTTCTGCAAATGTCTTAGCAATGTAATAGGTTGCCAGTCAGTAATAGTCTTGGGTTCCTTTCTCTTTGGAATGAGAGAGATACAACCCGTATTCAAAATCTTATCAAGACACCTATATCTCTGAAACTCATAGAAAGCATCATATACATCATCCCCCAACCAATCCCAACACTTACTGAAAGAAATCAATAGGGAAGCCATCCAGACCAGGACATTTATCCTTTTTATCGAGAGCTGCAATAGATCTTCCTTCACAATATTAGTCTGAAGAAGCAACCTTTTCTCGTCAGAAATAATATGATGTACCTTAGTCAATACAGCAGACTGCATATCCCCTTGAAAAGGCAGTGGGTGCCTCGCAAAGAATGAAAAAAAAGTGATGATGAAGATACTGCTTAAGATGCATAGGGTCAGAGATAAGAGAGCCATCCGGCAATGCCAAAGAATGTATAGAGGTAGCGAGTTTCCTTCTTCTTGCAGTAGCAAAAAGGAAGCGTATACATCTATCTCCATCCTTGAACCATTGCAATCCTGCCTTCACCTGGCTTCAGTAACTTTCACAGTTTCCATTGTCTTGGTCAGAGATAGCAACTCCTTCTCTCTAACTCCATTGGTAGGAGCACGAGCACGGAATCGCTCTAATTCTTGATACAACATAGTCAATTGTTCTCTAGCTTCAGCCGCTTTAACTCTTACCCATTCTTTTGCAAATGACTTCACTGTGGACAAAGCTGCAACTATTCCAGACATACCCCTACAAGGTGAGAAGGGCGCCAAAACCTATTACAACTAGCTCTAAACTCATCATCCTCCAAGTATCTGAAATTAAGCTTAAAGTAAGTTCTGGTTGGTCTATGACAACTAGCCATATCATGAGAGAGGAGTTGTGGATTATGATCAGATACAGAGTTATCCATCAGGTTTGAACGACGAAAACCTGGTAGTAAAGCAGCTGCAGATGTATTGAAATATTCTCTATCATGCCTTGCATATGCTCTGCCAGTTCCTGTCCAACCATTACACCACGTGAAGGACTGATCACCATCAACCTCTATAAGCTGACAGTTGTGTAAAAGGCGTAACCATTCTCTCTCCAACCCTTGCACCACTTCAGATCCACGGCCGCTTCTATCTCTTTCCAACTCGACCATATTAAAGTCTCCAACCAGCAACCATGCGACGTTCTGTCCAAGCTGAAGAATTTTGCTTCTAACAGTTGCCCACAGAGAACCACGCTGCTGAGGTCTATTGTGTACAAACATATTTATCAAATCCTATTCCTGGCCATTATTCTTCCATTTGATTATTATCCACCGCCCAAACCTATCAGTCTGAGTAAAAGTAACATCCACAGAAGACTTTCAAGCAGTGAGCACACCAGCCTTGGATGCGTCAGCAGCAGACACAAGGTTCACGTACCTGAAATATTATGTTCCACCTTCATAACAGTAGAGCCAACATCAACCATGTCCATCTCGCATGATTCTGGAGGGAGGTCAGCCCATCTGGACTTGGAAATTGGCAAGGGGGAGCCTCCTCTCTGTTCCACCCGTCCATTGTTTTGGTTAGCATTTGGTGAGGGTGAGCCTCCTCTCTGCTCACCTCCCCCTCCCCCCCCCTCCCAATTATTTTGCTGACATGCTGGCAAGGGAGAGTCGCCTCTCTGCTCCACCCTTCCATGCAAATTGTCAGACTCATTCATAATATGAGAGGTGTGAAGACTAGCCTTATTGCGGGCAGCTTTTTTCAAGTTAACTTTTTGCCATTCCTCTTGGGCAGTCTCTTGATGCTCCTCAGCACTTTCATGCCGCCCTTGCATCTCCTGGATCTTCTGTAACTTGGCCCTAGCACCCTCATCAAAAGTAGGAGTATGCACAGTCTTTTGTGGGACAGAGAGAGCAGATGGAGTAGCAACAACAGAGGTAGAAGTAGCATTAGCAGAAGGGAAAGCAGAAGGTGGAGGTGACACACCAGAACGAGGAGGCATAGCTGAAGAAGGGACCATTGCACGACGATCTCCTTTGCGAAAGTTTGCGAAGAAAGCAAGTTGAGGAAATAAATCAGCAAGTTGCGGCCCATTGAGCAAGTGCAATGCGAATTTCAGAAAGATAGGGCCACTTTTCATCACTACAGAGTTAGGGAGACCACGAATAGAAGGAAGAGAAACACAAATTTTGGCTCCATCAACAATAGAATGGACCAGATGAGTACCCAAACCATTAGCAATACTGATGAGAAACTCTGGCACCAGGAGATCAGGAGGAAGATTAGGAATAGAAAACCAACATAGCATCTTAAGAGCTTGAAACATACCAGGAGCAACTCCAGGGGAGTAGGGCTGATACAAAATATAATCACTCCACATTTCATCCACGGCACGTGCCACCATTTGCTCAGCAGCTGCATCATCATCAAAAACAACCAACAAGAACTTTTTATCCAGCATCTTTAAAGCTCGATAAGGTGGCAGACCTATTCTACGAAGATGGCCAGTCAACCAGTATACAAGCTTCCTTGTATCGAGAAATGCTCCAGTGTATTGGCCAACCACACTAAAGGACACCAACTTCCCAATACATTTCTTGATTAAATCATGATCAATTTCAACCACCTTGTACCCAGATGCTTAAAGAGTGTTCTTGCACACATGAGGCTGATAGAAAACATCAACAGAAGGTAACTAAAGCTCCACCTGAGTCTCCTTTGCCCGCAACTCGCCCAAGAGATTACTGAGATCTTTTTTATTATTTTGAATCATCACATCAATAGCAGCAGTAATACGAACAACAAAAGCAGATGACGGCAAATCCTTCTTGATCCAATCACTAAAGCACTCCATACTAGCATTCACTCCAGGATGCAAGCCAACTTTACCCTATGCATCGCCACGGAAATAGAAGACTTTGCAGGCAATTTATAAGTTGAAGCCATTCCTTCCAAAAGGGCCAAAATCTGCCAGGGCCGAAACGGCTATCAACCGAAATCTGAAACTGACGATGTCAAGTCGGTAGCTCAAGCTATAAAGTGAAGCAGTCTCCGCCCAAGGGCGCTCCATGGTCTGAGCTTCGCCTACCGGCATTTGGACAATTTTAGCAAAACATAAAAGTATTTCACAGTTTTTCCTTTCAAACTGTTGGGCACATTGAAATATAAAAATCTTTCTGGTTTACTCGATCGTTGATGCCTATCAAGCACTCCAACTTTTGGGCGCATTGAAATACAAGTCTTTTTAGTTTACTCGATATCAAATCCAGCAATGTGGTTAAATATAAAAGTCTTCCTGGTTTACTATTTTATGGTAATGTGGTTAAATATACAAGAAATTTATCACGGGGGCCTTTCATTTCCCGACAATTGACTCAGTTCATGGTTTGCATCTTGTTTTTGGAGTACATGTGAACATTTTAACTTTGGTCCAATTTAAGCCATTGCAAAAGAAGCTATTGAAGTTAATTAGATACATTCAAAATAAGCCCAATTAGAGAGTTGTTTATAGTAAACCACAAACATTGCCAATGAATTTATTGGCATAAAGTACAAAACACAATCAAGAAGAGAGTCTTGGAAAAGGATTTATGTACTCTAGTATGGGAACATGTCGCATTTGTATAAAATGGGACATATTCTTGTTTTCGGGAGTCATGCAGTAATGTGGGAAGTAGCTTTTTGTAAGGGGTGATTTAGTAAAAAAATCGAAGATTTGCACTGAGAACTTTGATTCATAGAAAACAATAATTTAGGCATAATTTCACCAACAGAGGCTCTACATAAATCACTTTTTTACAGTAAAAATTACACTAGCAATGTCCTCAAGCAATCTCCATTGCATGGAGATTACTCAAGGCTTTGTCCATTTCCCTCTTTGGAATTTTGTGTGTCTTGTCCTTTGTAATATTGCAACTCTCATAAGACCAAGCCACGCACGCGACCAGCTCCCTCCTGGGTGGATCAACTGGATTATTCCTCCATTTCTTCTCCCAACATTTAGAGTACTGCC
>JAANSK020012690.1:0-18405 GCA_011763485.2 Isoetes engelmannii
ATGGACGCGTGGTTGACGACCGGTGGGTGTGCAATGTGGCGGCTTGGTGTGTGTGGGGGGGGGGGGTTGGTCCCACCCTGGGGTTAGGGCACGGTAGAAGGCACCCATACCCTAGTCTCCTAAAAATCTGAATATTTCTAAAAATCCGGTCTAAGTTTTTGGATGCCGGCAAAATTCGAGTAGTGAAAAACATAGTTTAATGTAAAATTCAGTATATTTGTATTCTGTTATATACTATAAATTTGGTACATATTTTATATAGACGACAAATTATCTGAAAGAGTCTAAAAACAAAAAGCGCACCTTAGTATGGCAGAGGAGACCAGCCATTTTCTTGTTTTGGCAATATGTTACCCCCACAGAGCAACATGATAATTGTGCTTTAAGAGAGGAATGAGAAAAAGCTTTTGCAAAATCGAAAGGGGATGAACAGATTTATTCGTCCAAATTTTTTTTGCAGAAACCCAAATTATATGCCAGATGAATCTGATCAGATAATATCTAGAGCTATTACTCTATTATGAAGTGTACATTAATTCTTGAAATCCCGAAAATCATGCTATGTTTTGAGATGTGATATACAGATCTATTACGAAAGTTGAGATTACAGATCGTGAAATTTAAACAACAGCAAGTAAATGCCCCAATAATGGAAGTCGGAGGAGAATCGGCATCATCAGAGCGAGCGATGGCAGCCGTTTCATGGAGGAGAGAATGGCTGAAGGGAAAAATGCGAAAATTTTGCCGGAAAGAGAAAAAAGGTCCCAAATGTTACGCTGCTCATGCCGGAAAAATGCGCACACCGGCATGAGCGAGAAACCCCAAAAACTTTTTAAATAAGTAGATATATGTTAAGACAAATTCTATTGCTCCTAAGAAATGAAATTTAACCACCAACAATACTAAATATTTGCGGAATGGCATCCACATCTTTAATGTATGAAGTTAATTCTTAAGTCTACGTGAATGGGTCTTTGGACCATTACTGATTAAGACTTTTCTGGAACTTGAAAATATTTGTTATATTAAGCATAATATTTGTTATATTTGAAGAATTGTTAATCAGATGACACTTCAAATCTCAATCTTAATTTAATTCACAATGATCATATTACAATCACAAGACAATTTATCTTAATAGACCATTCAGATATTTTAATCTGCAAACCATTGAACCGAGTTCATCAATTAAAATAACATCGAATCAACAAGGCTACTTTGCTACAGTAAATTACTGTAGCAATGGGAACTCGTAGGATTTGGAACACTTCAACCTTGAACTTGGAGAGCCCAAGCACGCTTCAGTATAGCTGATTCTTCACCTGCAACTCGGATAGACACTAATACATGCTTCTTAAGATTTATCCTGCTCAATCCGGCACAGTAGCCGAACCGAACTCCTTCATTTCCCCCATGAATAGTATTGTCTATTTCAACGGTATTCACTGGCTTAAAATTAGTGGACCGTGTATTATCTTCCTTAATATAACTGCCTTTTCCTACGCACAAGGCATAGGCTATTTTAGCCTTAGAACCAAAATAAGTGCATGCATCTTTCACGATCTTAATATATTCCCAAAATTTCAACTTTATCAAGACCTTCATTTCTAATGGAGTTCAATTCACCTATGATTCTTCCTTTGAATAATTCTTTGCTCATATTGCATACTGACTCTGCAAGATATGTGATCTTGCATTCAAGAATACATGTGCAGATTTAACATTAACACTCTTCAATATTAAGCATAAAATGCTTTGCAATTCCAAGGATTACTGATAGTTGTCCCATGTCTATTTTGCAATATGGTGTTTGCATATGTAGCTTCTTTATGAGCACAACTCTCAGTTTTGCTAGCTAAGAATACAGGGCTAATCTGGCCTCTAGTGTTTCATCTGAAAGTCTCATAATTATTTTTACTTGACAGGCGTTAGCCTACATGGGAGATGACTTAATGTTTCCGTTGTTTGCTGTGAAGTTACCATGTCATTTGAACATAGCAGTTTGCCATATGAAGCTTGATATGAGGAAGCAATGATGAAGCAATTCGACAACGCAATATGGTGAATCTCATTTTAGAAAAAGTTGTAATACATGGGCTATTGATTGTAAGCATTCCCTATTGCCCAATTAACCTTTGAGTTAGACAAGTATTCATTGGTTTGAGAGTTTTACTATCCAAATAATTAACCTTTGACTTATACAAGTTTTCATTCATTTGAGAGTTGAGAACACACATTTTGGATGTTTCTTGTGGACAATAGAACTTTAAACATACAATAGATAATCATTGAATAATCCTTTGCAGTGCAAACTATCATGCTTCTGTTAATGTGAATGCCATTGATGCCTTGAACACAATAAGAGATTTGCAACTCTGTGACCCTTTACTAATGCCCGGTGGTAGAAGTTGATGTTTCTTGCTTTCTTAAGATGTTAAGTTTTGAGTCCATTAGAAGTTGGTTCAAATGCTTATTTGCTAGAAAGAAATCAAACCATGGTTCATACTAACCTTTAATCCCATCCTAGCTTGGCTCCTTAATTAAGCTTCCTCTCTTCTTCTTTCCGAGTTCTTCTTTATTTTTTCTATTCTACCCTTTCCCCAACATTGCGTTTCTGCTAGTTGATATTTTAGTGAAATTTCCTTCATCAATATTACAGTCCACAACATATGGTACCCAAATATGCGAGCGGATTGGCAAACGTTCGAACATGGCCAAAGTTGTGGCAATTTGCCTCTTAAGTGCACGGTACATAAGGCACCCATACCCTAACTCCATGTTTTTTCGCAGCCTCGTTTCCGCAACCCAAAATAGTAAAGATTTACGTGGCACAGGCAGATGACACGGCTGAATGACAGAAACATTCTTTTAGGGTTCCGATTTCATTCGAGTACTTGGCTCGTTTCCAGGTTTGGTCCTCACTCTCAGTATTTTCTGAACGTACGGGTGCATGCGCATTATCTTTGTGGTTGGCTCTTAAGAATTTGAGATCGATGCATTCGTATTTGCACCAGAAGGGAAAGTTAGGAAACTAGAGTGTTTCATACTCCCTTCCTGCATGCACCCTGGGCTTCCGCTTTATAACTTAGAGCGTGACAGCATTTCATATACATCCTTTTTTGTAGACACAAAGGTTCGAAGGAATCCGCAAGCATTATGCGTAATTAAAGCTCGCGTCTGTGATCAGCATTTGCCACACTTGCCAAAGTTTTACTGCACTGGCGAGACCTAAGTACCGGATGGTAAACCATAAGGACACTGATCTTAAGGAACATTTAGAAGGCGGTCGATTAGAAGGCACATTAAGTGATGCTAATAATGAGAATGAAGCCTCAGATGAAGGTAGTGGTCTTGATGAAGAAGACCTTGATGAAACAGTAAGTAAGACACAGAAATTGATGAAAGAGGATCAGGCAGTCATGTTGTCTGAAGAAAAACCAGATAATGAAACCAAAGTGGAACGGAGATGGCATAGCAGAAAGCGAGAGCATCAGCACTCATTCAATGAGCTTATTGCTATGTATGAACATGAAGGAGATTGGAATGATGATGATGATGATGAAGATGATGCTGATTGGGAACCTGTTCAAGACATGAAGATTCAATGCAACTGGTTTTGCACAAATTGCACACTGAGGAACCATGATGAAAGACTCTACTGTGCTGTAAGAAACACTCTATTTTTCTATTCTTTCTTTTGGAGTTTAATAATTTCGAACCTTGCTTCTTAGGACCATGACACTGATTGAAAATAGCCGTTTGTTGATAGGGAGGAATCTGTAAATAATTTGCTTGCTGAACCTATGTGGCATTGCCGTTTGTAGCTATGTGGAGAGCATCGACAATCTGGGATTCTTAATCAAGGCCATCTAGCATCTGCTTTGCAACCAACAAAAGAATATACGTTTATGGAAACAAAAGAAATTGCAGAAACGTCAACAGGTATTTTTTGGCTCATACTTTGACATGAAAAAACTTAGAACTTCTATGGGCAGCACTATGGTAATGCATTTTGCAAATTTCAAAAATGAAAGCGGATGACTTATCTAGATGGCTGAAATACTATGAGGAATATGCATGGGATGACTAGTTTGCCCTTGCTTAAGATATGTGATGCTTTTCCTACGTTTCAAGATACTTGATGGTTTCTGGTGACATTCAGGTGCCAAAGATGACACAGTACCTTGTCAACAACGCACAATTGTTGGTTTTGATGATCGAATGTTTTTGCACTGCGAGGTATGCTTTTTCTCTTGGTGGTTTGGAGAGGATGTTGTTCTGCAGCATATGAGCTATACATTCATCGTGGCTTCTATACAATAGACAACAATGAAGTTAAATCCGCATCCAGAACGACCAGATCGTCTCCACTCCATAGTAAAAGGTCTTGCAGCATCAGGTAACTACTCCTCTTGCAGCGATGTTTTCCATTTACAAGCGTTATCTTTTATGACTGATTGTTTCTTACAGCATTGTTTCCTGGTCGTTGCTCATCATTACATGCAAGGGAAATTACCCGTGCAGAATTAGAGCTGGTTGTTTTATTTATCTTCTTTTCAGCAATTAGTGATCATGCATGCCTATTTTTGCATGTTCTTAGTCATTTCTGTCGCCCTGCAGGTTCACACAAGAGAGCATATTGATGCTGTTGAAGAAACAGTACATAATGAGTCGAGGTGAACATGCTTCTAGTCCCTTCTGAACCTTGCTTTTCTCCAAAGTAGCACGGTTTTTGTTCGACATCTTTATTTCTTAGGCTGGGTTCACATGCAGCAGTCGCCTCTGACAGGCCTTGTTTTGCCCTATGTAAATAGAGGATGCCCTGTGATTCTGCTCGAAAAACGGCGGGGCATTTTGCATGACTGCGATGGCTTCGGCGCTGCATGTGTACCCAGCCTTAGGGATACTGCGTTATGTCCACAGGAATTTTCCAGGGTTGTGTTCTAGCCATTCTCAGCTTGCTCACATTTAAGTGAAGCTTTATGAATCTTCAGTTATCTAATGCCTTGCTGGCAGTTCCTGCTTTTAAGATATGGTTGAAATGCTGAATTTATTGCCCAAACTCGTCGATTTGAGGTATACAGTTATTGCAACTGACTTCGTTGGTGGCTCGATTTGCAGTTATTTTACATCAGATACATACGCAAATAAACACTCTGCTCTGTCAGCGAGGGTTGCAGCAGGCATTTGCGCTGATTTGGCTAAAGCTATAGTTAGAGGTGATGCAGACAATGGCTTCGCTTTGGTCCGTGTTCAGCCAACTATCTCAAAAGTTTCACATCGAGGAGGATGATTAATGTCTGTTTTTTGCAGGTGAGACCGCCTGGCCATCATGCAGAAGCTGGTACTGCTATGGGTTTTTGCCTGCATAACAATGCTGGCATTGCTGCTAAGGTTGCACAAAGTATTGGGGCCAAAAAAGTTTTGATAGTTGACTGGGTAAGCATTGAATATTTATTACTTAGTTAGCTTGCTTTACTGAAATGTTTTGCAGTTCATATGGTAGAAACACCTGTCTTTAGTACACTGGAATGGTCACACATCTGAAGTTATGGAATTGCAGAGTTATCCTTTTTTGTTTTTGCAATTGGACGAGAATGTATTCAAACTGCAAACATTCTGCGAGATTGCTGGATCTGGAAACACATTTTGCCAAACAAAATCACATGAATACATATGTTGTATCTCTCAAGGAATAAACACAAATATGCCATTAGAACTTTGAATTTACAAGTGTATGGCTCTCTTGAGGCAGAGTCTAATCCAGTGATTGGGACTGGGCCTAGAAAATGTCCTGATGTCCTGTTTTTGGAGATATATTGTGCTTCTTTGGAAAGGTCCCTTATCTGGAATTTCCTGGTATTTTAACGTTTTATGGCAGGTACAGTTCCTCTGGACCTGATCTTGCATTCAATATTCATGTTGCCATATATTATGTTGTGATGCAGTTTATTAGTCAATTGCTATTTTTGTCTCTTTACCTTGTTACCCATTTTAACACGGCTGTTGTAGGATGTACATCATGGCAATGGTACACAAGCAATATTTGATCATGATCCCTCAGTAAGTAGAGGAATTTTTTTAGTTTTAGTTTATCATAATGCTAATCTTCTAGCTTTTTAGGTCTTGTACATCTCCTTGCACAGGCATGAAGGTGGTTTGTTCTATCCTGGCACGGGTAGTTCACATGAGGTAACCAGGCTTGTGTTCTGTCATATTTGCCTCTTTATTGGATGGTAAAAAACTGCTAATCATGTCATACAGGTTGGTAGTGGACCGGGAGAGGGGTTTTCAGTAAACATACCATGGGGTTGCGCAGGAATTGGTGACAATGATTACCTGCTTGCATTTGTCCATATCGTGCTTCCGATAGGTAACTTCTATAACTGGATCAATAAGATGCATTGAAGCTATAACATTACGTGCTTGTAAAAGGTGGATCCTCCTGTTTCTTTTTCTCCCCCCAGTGTTTGAGTGACCACACCCTGCCCCACAACAGGCTGGATTCTGGAAATTCCAGCAGAAAAACTTCGTTACATCGTAGAATCCCTGCATCTCCTTGTTGGTCCTATAAAACATTTTTCGCAACCATGGGTTGACAGAAATCTTTTAGGCTTAATGAAGGCAGTTTATCAGAGTTGAAGCCATCCAAACTGAGTAAGCTACCGATCTCGCTGTAATTTTGAAGGCTAAAACTTTATTGATTAGAAGATACTAAATCATCATGAGGCAAGAAAACGGGCGAACCTTATGAAAAGGTTGTGTGAAGAATTATGAACGATACTAATGCTACTTCCGAGAAGAAAGAAAGCGCGCAGCAAG
The DNA here is from genome assembly GCA_011763485.2 of Isoetes engelmannii. NCBI lineage: Eukaryota > Viridiplantae > Streptophyta > Lycopodiopsida > Isoetales > Isoetaceae > Isoetes > Isoetes engelmannii. Next base: position 6,823 of record JAANSK020012690.1, read on the forward strand.
AAAGCTTGCAGCACTAGAATAGTAGACCTTAAATATACCTTAGATGCATGGATTTTATCTCAAACACCCCTGGGCATCTCTTGGATCCTGGGATTGAATGTGCATAGAAGATGAAGGATAACCATTTCACGGCAACTTCAAGGCAAGAAACCTTAAAAGCAAGAAAAAACTAAAGTGTCCTCATGCTGAAGGTTTTGCCCCATTGTAATTGAACATAAAAGAAAAAGCAGATAGTAGATGCAAGAATTTATTTGCAAAAGAAAATGTGCACATCAAATAGCAGATCTTTCACAGGCGCAATCAGGAAATTTTAATTTGAAACAGAAGGAAAGAGGACATCAGGTCATTTTCTACACCCACTAGAAGACACCACAAGGCCAGTTAGATTGGACCCAATTTTGGTTACTCTATTGTGCTTTTTGTTTGATTTCTTATCTTGGCTTAGCACTTTCTGTGCCTGCAGCTAAGAGAAAGACAAGTTTTTTTAATTTTAAGTTTCAGTTAGTACATTCTTTCTTTTTCAAATGCACATTTCTATGTGGCTACAAATGCATCTAGCTGTAGATAATCTGATGTATTATTTGGCATCATAGAGCCAAGCAGTCTCCAACAGATGTTAATACAATCTGGATTTTAAGCTAAGAGAATGCTAATGATTAGTGTACGTATATTGTCCCATAGATCCCAAGTACCTCTAGTGAACACTTATATAATTCCTTCCTTGCACCAGAATGTGAGGATGGAAAGGTTTAGGTGGTGTATCCATTGGGGAAAATGCTGGAAAATATATGTCCAATGTGCACATAGTAAAGTGGTAAATCACTTGGGTGGCAAGCAGGAAAGTAAAGAAAGAAAGAAAGGAATTTAATCCCTAAAAGCTTCTAACCAAACTTTGATTAAAAAGGTTCTAGTTAGATGTTCCAATTGCCATCTTAGCTGCTCCAGAAAATGCTCTGAAATCAGTGTTTGGCCTTTCTGTATTCCTACCATGTTTTTCTCTTTTGTGCCAATGTCATGCTGCTAATACCGTGAATTCTTTCGTAAGCCGTTCATTTGTGGTGAGTCATCATTGACGAGGAAGAATGAAGAAATTTCCATTTACTTTAGACTTTTTGGGATCCATCTCCTTCGCTTCTGAGCAAGATCATGAACAAATGCGATATACATTTCTGAGCATAGGACTTCACGCCGCAAGGTTGCTGGGTGCCTGAAAACACAATGTTATTTTTTTCTATATATAGTATATATACATATAGGTAGGGCTGGTAAAGTTGAAATCTTCCTCAAGATTCCATCATGTCCAAATCATGTAAAGTGCATTTTCTATCTTCCTGGCTAATTTGATTGTGCACATCCTAACTCAATTTCCAGCTGACGAGAGGACACCTGAACTGACCTCATTTGGGAGTATCAAGATAACCAGGTCTTATAAGATCAAAAAAGAAAAAAGATTCATTAATGTCTACAGAGACCCATTGGGTCTATGAGACCTATAACTACCTTCAAGGAGAGCGATAGCTTCCAAGACAATATCACCAAAATATCTAATGGAATCTTAATAGAAATTCCTTGGAAGTCCAATTGTCCTAGCTGTTCCAATCAATTTTCTGATATCAGCATTTTGGCCTTTCTTCTAGAAAGAATGCTTGTGCTTCTTTTTTGCTGCCTGTTTTACTTTCTTAGAGGTTGTTGTCGTCACTCCAGGACAGTGGGGATGGATGTGCCCATTGTTGTGTTAAAGCTGGTAATTCAGCAATAGAAGACTTGGCTTGTAAGCTACTGAGCTTTCTCCAAATAGCAAGAAATGACATAAATTAACACTCATTTAATGACTCTGTTACAATGATAGAGTGAATAATTGAATGATCAATTGATTATAGAAACCAGCAGGGCATCAAATCCAAAGCCTTCTGCTGGGAGATTTTCCAGAAAGAGCTATTCCTTATTACTTTGAGAGAGTGATTATCGAGTCCAGATTCTGCAAGCCAGTAGTTTTTAGGGAATGGCAGAGAGATGCGTGGTTTTTATTTCATAAATCAGATAGCAGGATCTTGCAATATTTGGGGCAATCAAGTTTCGGTGTAATTTGCAAGGCCTGTAATAATCTAATTGGTGTTCAAGGAACTCTAATGAGAAAAACGAAAAAATCATTAGCTTCACACCTTAATTGGCTCAAAGCTTACATCATATTGTTACAATCTTCAAGAAAAAATAGTGGACTTACTTAGATCTAGTAATTTTTTGACTGAGTTCTTGCGTCAGTTTTTGATGCCCTGATGAAATACTGAAGGATAGAGGAAAGACAAGGACAGAAGCGTAAGCACCTACTAGCTCCTAGAGAGTGAACTGACCTAAGTGAGGCGAACTATGGCAATGTAGGGATGCCATGTCGGCAACAGGTGGATGACTCAGCATGCAGAGTCATCAACACGTGGAGTATGATAATACTGTAACATCCTCCCTGTTGACGTTCATGGCTGGAAACCAACAAGACAACTAACAGAAAGGGAAGAGTGTTGAACCATGTCTTTTTGGCTCTGTACCACTCCCTCTTCATGTGAAATACACATTCACATCAAAATGTGCCTGCAGAGTTAACTCCCGTATTACACAGTAATCAGACTTTTGTGCTGTATAAATTTTTTCGAGCTATTCACGTTCTAGACCCGTTCTAGACACGCAACGCGCTCTAGACCCATTCTAGACCAATTCTTGCAACAAATGCAAGAAAAACCGATGCCAATTTCTTTGATCAGACCCGATACCACGTTCTGATCCCACCTGCTATGGTCCTGCACTCATCTCATCCTGCATTCCTTGCTCTGATACCATGAACACACCCTGTATGCATATATGCGAGAATGAAAGAGATACATGAGATAGCTAGGCTATGATATGGCTTTATAGGGGAGCCACCTAAAGCACTTGCAGAAAATTTTGGCATAACACATCAATGCATGACTGTTTGGGCGTGGAAGTTTGGCAAGGTACCAAAGCCACTCAGCAGAAATATATACGATGTGATAAGTTTCATATGACAGACTGCAAAGCATCTTCCACTTCCTTTGAGTTAGGTTGCATTCTAACACTTTAGTCTACTCATGAGGATGTTGATGCTACTTTTTAGGAGTTAGTTGGGACCTTGCTTTATCTCACCAAAACTAGACCCAACTTGGTTCATGCATCATCCTAAAGTACCGCATTGGAAAGCGGCTGAACAAATCCTACATTATTTCAGAGGGGCTCAAAATGAAGGAGTTAATATACCAAAGTTGATAATCCTACTCTTGTGTTTTTCTCATTCCGATATGGCATCTACAGATCTTGAGCAGAGAAAATGTATTACAGGATATCTCTCTTTCTTTGGAAGCAAAAGACAAACAGCATAAGTACTATCAAGGCTGAAATCAAAACCTTAATTACAACAGTTCAAGAGATGCGCTGGTTGGTTCACTTGCATGAAGATTTGGAATTTCTGCTCAAATCTACAGCAGTCTACTGGATAACAGTGGAGCAATAAAAGACTATAAGCTGCATCTGCAAAACACTCATGGATATTAGCTGTCAAAGAGCAGCTTCAAAATGGCTCTCTCCTTCTCTGCTCTACCAGACATCAAGTTGCTGATGGTATCACAAAACCTCTTGGAGGACATCAATTCAGTCATATGAAACAGCTCTTGCATGTTCTGTCTCATGATCATCCATTTTTTTTTTTTGTGCCACATTTGTTGCTTACACGGCTGTGAAATATAGTTTCAAGATTTTCGTTTGATCAAAAAAGCAAGGTCTCAATATGCAGGGTATTAAGAACTTGATTGTGAAAGGCTTTTACCAGCCATGCCTTATCAACCATGCTTCCCGAGGACTTTAAGAGCCAGCCATGGAAGCTGTTGTCTGTCTTCCTAGTTGACACAATCTTGGTAGTTGAATAGAAGCTGCAGATTCTGCAAAAATGTTCAGAGCTGGCTCCATATAAAGCAACTGGTTTAGTCAAGAGTGTTGAAATGTAACTTTGCTGGAACTCTTAGGAAAAGCAACATCACTAGTGAAGCATGGCTTTAGTAAACCTCGCCTGAGCTGCATCTTTCATGGTGATCCTTAGATTGCCCTACCACGTTGTGTAATGAGAACCTGCCTCAGTTGGTGGTCCATAAAATGAAATGGGTTGCATGCTTTGGACAGATCTGATCCCTCTCCTAATGCTGGGACAAAATTCTCCAATTAATCAGGTATATAGGCCGAAGGGAGTACGAGACAAGGGCATCCTTGTTTGAGTCTGATTGTGCTTTCCATCTTTTCCGCCATCTAATGACGTCAAGACATCCACATCACTCATGTGACACCTTTACCTCCCCAGGGAATGCTTTTTTGGAACAGTGTCGGCGTTGCACAAATCCACAAAATAGCACATGCTTATTGTTTGCGAAAGTCTCTCAAGCCTTTTACAGCAAGTTTTTAATTTGTAGAGTTTACAATAAAGAAAATTGTTTCAACCGAATATTTGTCATTTCTTGATTATGCATATGTATAAACGTGCAGCAGGAGAATTCGAGCCAGATATTACTATTGTATCTGCAGGGTTTGATGCGGCATTAGGTGACCCTCTCGGTGGATGTCAGGTATGGGTTATGTTTATTGAATTAAAAGTCAGAGTTCTGTATGTGACTATTAATTGTCATTTTGCTTGGCAACCTTTTTCTGCCATAACAAATAAAGGATGTGAGCCTGCTGATGCGCCAGATTACAACTTATCCAAATATTTTGATGCCCCTTGTAAATTTATTCTGGTGCCAAGTGCAATTCTAGTAACCGTGGATATTTAAGTACGTAAAACGCGAAGTCCGTCATATTGAAGGTCTGGCTTAGCTCATAGTGCCGCTCAGAGATTTGATTTTGTAGCAGCGGAGCAATTCCTGCATCAAGGAGTTGGAATCAATCTTGCACTTCTAAGCTCGAGGTCTTGCTTGTGTCCATATAAGCCTTTTTGGGGAGGTGCACTTTATTTTGCTTGCATCAAGACTAGGCCTGTTCCACAAACACCTTCTCTTCTAGGTCACTTTCAAAAAAAGAGAAGCTATTACAGCCAAGGCTGCTTTTATAGTAGTCATTTTGGCCATTGGAGGAAACCCTCTATTATGCTGTTGGGCAATAGCATTTCTTGAATACCAAAGCCCTTGTGCTTTGTGAGTCTTGATCCAGATGGCTTTTACCTGCTTGCATCCCATAACCTTTTTGTGTTTGGCATGTCAGAGTTCCCAGGTATGGTTTCTCAGATTTCGATAGGGTATTTATTCAGATTATACATTGCAAGATATTTAGCCTGCTTGACGACACTTGAAAGATTGACATTGGTAAATTCTTATGGGGATGAGATATCATGGTTGATGTTGATAAGGTTTAATCTTTTTACATTAAAGCATTCGCTGTTTGTGCTCCATGACATAACGTTTTTGCCATTGGGCTAGAAACATCTTAGACCAAACTCCAGGATCCAAAGATGCATGATTATCACAAGTTGAAGTGGTGGAAGAGTGCATAGACCTATTGTCAAGCCTTTTTATGCATATTGTACTTTACTTTGGTTATGCCATAATGAATTTTCATTAGACTAATAAAAAGGCAATGAAAGATTCTTAGGAAAAATGATCCAATCGCCCTCTTGGCTGCTCCAAGAAGTGATCTGGTGTCAGCATTTTGGCTATTTTTGAGCCTTATCTTTTCTTCTTCTTTTGAAAGGATGTTTTGCTGCCCGTTTTACTTTCTTAGAGGTTGCTGGTTCACTGCTTTAATATTGTGTAGTTTTCTTTTTTTGGGGAGGTCCATATACTCGGTTGTGCCTCGTCATGCACAAAACAAAATCTGTTTGCTTTGGGCTACTAGGGCTGCTGTTTCTCTATTTTCGAGGATGCTCCTTTTTCATTTCTATGCACGTAAATGTAAGCTAGGAACATTTCTGCTTGTGGAGCCAATAGTGTCACGCCACATGGCATTCTTTCTCTCAAGGAATGTCGGCTAAATTTTTGCTGCATCGCTGTTCCTGATTTCACCTCGCATTTTACTAATTTTACCCCATGTTCTGTCCATTTTACCTCAGATTCTGCAAACTTTACCTCACAGAATTGATTATAATTGTAAGAGTTGCATATTAGGATGCATCCTCTTAGCAGGCTGAAAAATTGCTTAATGTCTTGTATGTGCCTCGTGGGCATTTTTCTTCTTTAGGAAAGATTCATGTGAGACAAATGTGGTTTATCTACATGCCCATTTTATGCAGGTTATGCCATCTGGTTTTCTTTCTGACGAAGTTGTTAACAATGGTTTTCCTTCTTGGCTCGTTCTAAATATTTATGCAGGTTACACCATCTGGTTTTTCTTTTATGACAAAGTTGTTAACAATGGTTTCACAAGGGAAACTGCTGCTCATTCTTGAAGGAGGGTATGGCTTCAGTTCTCTGCTTGTCTTCCATATATGTCCAATCTATTTATTTGGTAATAAGGAGCTTATTCTTTAACGTGCAGATATAATTTACGGTCTATTTCGTCTTCTGTAACAGCGGTGATAGAGGTTTGTTTTGCTTCTTTAGAACTTCAATGCATATCTGTTGCATGCGATCAATCCTGTTGCATGGTATCCGAGCTAACAGGTACTTCTGGGAGATGATCCGGGTCCCCTGCCAGTTGATCTTTTACCAAGTGAAGCTGGAGCAGCAGCTATGTTTGAAGTCCTCTCTGTCCAGTCAAAATACTGGAAGCAGTTAATCATCCCATCATTTTTGAAGGAAAACCTTGTCCTTGATTCATCAAACTGCAGCATGAAAGGTGATTCATCAAATGGCAACTTCAAAGGTCAGTGAGAATTTCTCTGCTTAGGAGGCTTCTGCTATTTTGCACATTCATCTTTATTGTGGAGTGGAAATAATTTTTATTATATATACCTTTATATTAGATAGTGCTGGAAATTAGGTTTACTGCCTTTAATTCTAATTATGGAATTAGGAATTTTAAGATGGACCTAATGTATCACAATTTACAAATGATTACTTAGTTAGCAAGTTTCTTAAACTAATTGCAGAATCTGGGAAGGATGCAGTGCCGCAATATATATTCTCTTATCCGCTGATGGAGCCATGTAGATAGCAGGGTTAAAAGCTTCGGCTTTAAAGTCTAGGCAGGAAAATTCTTTTCTTGACAGGACTTAATTTGCTATGAAAAATCAAATTCAACTTGCTCCCTAAAACTTTGTATAACAGTGAGCGAGCACATTGGCAAACAAATTTCCTTTTCTGTTTGTCATTTTCGCTTTCTGAAAATATTAGATCTCTGGTAGTAAAATGCATCTTCCAATGTGATGTATACTGATTCCTTGTTTTGGATTTCCTTAACATTTGTAACCTCCTCCTTTGATACGTAAACTCTGTGCCTACTTACACAGACTTGTGAGTTACTTTATTGACTGTAAGAAAGTGAGTACATAAAAGGATTTCTTCTTTAGGATCTTATAAGAGGGGATTTCAAATCACACGAGATCTCAAGACTGATGGTAATTATGAATTATTTTGCACTGTTAATAGAGAAGCGGCACAAGAAACGGCGCTATGTTGGCATGCCACTCTGGTGGAAATGGGGGCGACATGAACTGGTGTACAAACACTGGTTCAGAGCTTTTTCAAGGAAAAAAAAACATTCTCATCATTGTAAATAGGTAATTTGGAAAAGGGAACATTGTCCGGACATTCTTTTCGGATTGCACTAACTTAGCTTTCCTGCTTTTGTGGGCGAATCCCATGACATATTTTAGTTGCACATATCTCATGCAAATATTATTTGCTTTAAGAACTCGTGAAGTAACATTATGCCATGTCTTTGTGTATAGCCTGATCATAAGATGACATGGAGAATGCAGTTTTGGAAACCACTTGCAGCTACATTTCTAACATGCCATTCTTTCTATGTATTATATTTGACATACAGTCAATGTATACCGAGCACCAATTGTCTCTTGAACTTAATTCATCCCTGAAATTGGAAGTGTTTTTGCGCCTCGAGGTTTTAAAGGGATGATATAAGGAATGATAAGCATGAAGTAACTATATAAAATCTGGAATTATATTTACCATGTTTACAGGACCTGCAGACCTTTTAAAAGATCGTGGCCTTTATTTTTGGAATCTTTTACCCTAATTCAGCCTCAACTCTGGTTCTAGAGTTGGACTTGAAAACTTTATTTTGACGAGTATTAATGGAATTTGGTTTGTATTTGTGAGATGTTCATGTTTGTTCCAAAATCTGGGGCGTATGTCTCCCTTCCATCGGTGCATTGAAGTGTTTGTGGACAGCTTCTCAGTTTGTGAATGGAGGTATTCGGTGTATGCTTTATAATAAAGCATTTGTTATCGACATGTATGGGAGTCTAACTTGTTTGAATGCATCACTATGGCTGGGTGGTGAACATGAGTATAGAAATGCATCCAATGTTTGTTTTAAAATTGGATCCATATGTAGAAATGTAGCCAATGTCTATTTAAAGGTTCCAACTTCTTGCAGAGCGGACCACCTGTTTTCTTTATTTCTTTTGAAAGTAAAGATGAAGTGCGCATAAATGATCTTAGCTACGCTAGCTAATGTGTTGTCCTAAATTTCATATTCAATCAAATCATAAAAAAGGGAATACAGACAAAGGGTAATTAATTACAACGATCTGCGATGCAAGCTTGGCTTTACATATTGTGGCTCGGTGTTAGACTATGACCGCATTTAATGAAAAATTTTGAAGAATCTTGAGACATTTCATGAATATTGAGGGATAAATATCCCTTACTGAGTTTTGTATTGGGTTTGCATGGTTTGGGTTATTGTGGCTCCGTATTGTATAAAAAAGCTTATACTTTTTGAGGGTTTGAACAGCTTGGTGGCGATTCAAGGTCTTTTCTAATTTTGCTTGCTTTGGATGGGTTTCTTTTTGCCATGGTGGAAGGAAAGAAGGGTATTGAGTTGAGGCATGTGAATGTGGATAAGATGTGAAGTTGAGGCATGTGAATGTGGACAAGATGTAACGCGAGTTTCTATTTTTAGGTTTTTGGGGAGCAGGGGCAGATTGTGCAGAGGAAAGCGGGTTGTGCGCAGAACAGGGTCGGGCCGCTGTATGTAGGCCTCTGAGGTGGTTTTTGTTTGAAGACTATACATACCATGTTTCCCATAAACATCTCTTATTCATCCCTCATTTCTTCCTTTCTTGCATCATAACAGATTTTAGTCTTGTTCTTTTGTTTTGCAGGGTTTGCATCTATGGTTTGCATGTTTCTTCATATCTTTTCTTGTTTTCTTTTGTTTGAAGGCGGCCTGTGTCAGGCTCCTCATTCCGGCCACCACTAGCCCTTGTGTATTTTGTTGTGTAGATTCAATGTGGTGGGTTCAAAGCACTTGTTCAAATCGGTAGATTGAATGGAATCAGTGTTTCCAATCCTGGAGCCGTGATGTGTCTTCCTGTTTGCTTGGTTTGTTTTATCTTGTGCTGCAGAACTAAGCAGAAGAAAAGCGCAGGAAAGCAGAGCCATGCCGACACTGGTGAAGCAGTTGAGAGGTACAGTCCTGCCGATTTGCAGCAGACTTTCTCTTCCCCCGCTTCTCCAGACTTGTGACATGCCGGCATGCGACCAAGACCCTTTTTTTTTCCCTTTGTCTTTGATTCAATGGCTGTGTTTGTGAGTAGCAGATGTTATATTTGCACCATTGAATCATGTTTTTTAGTTTTGGGTGTAAATGTTGGTGGCCATAAATCTAACACAATACCAAGAATATCCTGTAAATCAATGGCTCTGAAAGAAACCTACAATAAGACCCATAAACAAGCCCATACAAAATAAATGGATATTGATGGAGTATGGAAAAGTATGGAATTTATATGGTATTTTAGAGAATCCCAAGGTTGCTTTTTTAATCTTAAAATAATAGGGCACAAGCTTGAGGGAGCGATTTGTGAGAATGATGAATGAACACGAAGCAAATATAACACAACTAGTAATGGTGCCCATCCTTTTTGGGCAAAGTTGGGAGCATGTAAATATTTTGGTCGCATTGTAAAAAACGTGTAATAATAGTTTAATTTTTTCAATTTTTTTATAAGAGGTTTTTGTGTATTGACATGTTTCCCTTTTTCGGCCTTTGTGGCCTACTCTAATCGCTCTTGGACTCTAATCGGTCTTGGAATTAAAAAAAAAAAAATCAAAACAATGTGAACCACACAATGAGGCTGCCATAAACAGCGCACATCCTACACGTGGCAAAACCCAAGACAAAAGAAGCCCCCTGCTACAAACAACGCAGAGAACACATGCAGCATTCAGAGCCTACATTCGACGCAAAATTCTGCTTCAGGGTTCCATCATCTATTTTAATGCGTGAGCTTTTATGAGCTTTTATGCTTTATGTTATTGTTATGCGAACAAGGCTGTCTACACATGAAACAAAGGCAAGCTACGCATGTTTTCACAATCCAGATTGAAACCAGCATTTCCATTCTGTAAGGCATCACATCAACAACGCTGCATTTACAAAAAAAAGCAACGGAAATTGTACATGGTTTCATGATTCAAGCTATGCATGCTTTCACAATTTAGATTGGAATCAACATTTGCATTCTATGAACCCTGACACCAACAACGCTGACATCAACAACACTGTATATACAAAAAAAAGCAACGGCAGTTGTACATGCTTTCATGCTTCAGATTACTCCTAGCTCACTCCCATGAAAACACAAATCACCCTGTGGAAAAAGCATCTTTGTAACCACGTAGCAAAGGCTAGTGCTCTAGAGTTTCCGCCCACGACGAAACACACAAGAGCGTGGATGAACAAGGACGTTTGTGATGTCCAGCACAACACAACCCCAAAAACATCTACAAGAGCATCATAGTGCAGCTCCACAAAAGGGCTTCTTTGAGAAATAGTGCTAGAATAAGGCGTAGGGACAGTAGCTAAGCTAATGTTAGATGGACCCAACGCTCCATCGCTGGCCTCCTCCCGCATCTCCATACCCCTCGCTTTCTTGCTGGTGTGACGTTCCATAATAATATATGGTATAAATATGTATATTATGTATTCCACATCACTAGTACATGCCGTAGATACGTCACGTACCTCGCACACCATAGACGGTATAGACCACCCATGGAGCACCATTCCAATGGAGGAAGAGCTCGCGTAGGGATCCGCACCCAACCCAAGCTCGTCTTGGGAGTAGTGCAACAGCCACCCAAGCTCCTTGGAGCTCGCCGAAGCCTTGTAGCCGCCACCCATTACCTCGGGAAGCGCGCCCACTTCTAGGTATGAGCATGTTGCAGCAGCCAAGGGCCATCCGAGATGACCCATTGCTGATTTCCTTTGCAGCCGAGTTTTGAAGGAGGTGGCAGCCCATTCGACTCTTGAAGATTGCACCATAGAGGGATTTAGGGGACCTATTCCAAGGAGCCAAGGATCCAGTAGGTCTGATTTACATTCTAGGAGTTTCTTCTAGCATTCATTAGTCATTCTTGGCCATTAGCATAAGAACTAACTAATGAATGCTGATTATGTATGTCTATG
>JAANSK020012801.1:0-18404 GCA_011763485.2 Isoetes engelmannii
ATGTTAGTAGTGAAATCAATTCCCAGATACTTGAAGCTCCGCACTACCTCCACTTCCTGTCCCCTGTAGTATAACTCTGGGATAGGGTGTTGCGAAGACGGGATCGCGAGAAGCTTAGTTTTGTGCAAGTTCATCGTCATTCCCGTTGCCCCACAAAACCCACTGAGGGCGTCCAAATGCTGCTGCATACTGCTGGCCGTGTGGGCTAGCAAATCTACATCATCCGCATATAGTAACTGGCGCACAGAGGTCGCATCGGGTAATTGAAGCTACAACATAAGAAGAGATGATTGGGACAAGAAGCTAAGAAGAAGAAGCACCTGAAGCTTAGCATCTATAGACATGCCAGTAGAAGAGGACTGAACATGTGGAAATGTTGCTTAGGGATTAAGGTGCACAAATGCAGCTTTCTTTTTCCCTTCAGAGTTTGATGCAGATGTATTCTCAGCAGCTATAGTTGAACCTTCACGTGGCAGTAGAAAATTTCTTAGGTAATATTGATATTACTAGAAGCTTGATCTCTAAGCTTTTCCACAAGATCAAGCACACCCAAGACCCACACCATTAGTTATGGTGAAAAGGGTGTCACAGCCAAACCCTATCATCACCAAAGAGGGTCGAAATTGGCAGACCCTTTCTCTGCACCAAGTCAAGAAAATCAACATCCATATATCAATGGAAGGAGTACACCAGGAGCTTTCCAACAACCCTACGAACACCCAAAGCTGACACCAGAATCAAGAGCTATGATTAGAAGGCTGACGCCAAAATTCTAGGCGTTGCCATCATCGACCATCCTCCTAGTCTCTCCATTCCTGGTGGACATATTAACCCAAATTGTCCAAAATTTAGCAATAAAATTAGTTGCTATAACTACAAAGCAAGGGGACATATAGTAGCCCTAAAGATTACTCTAGATATAAATGAAGAGGAAGGGGAAGAGGAACTTGAGGCAGGGGCAATGCATTTAGGAGAAGATGAGGAGCTTCTGGAATGCATGTCATTCAAGAGTAGGCTTACAGCAGAATAAACGATGAGGTAAATATGATTTTTTTCATTAAATAATAGTAATTTGAACGCTAAATGATGAATATAGTTTGATTTTAGTTGATCGTGGAGCTGAGAATTAGTAGTTAGATCTACTACCATCAAAGACTAGATTTCAGCTCGTCCTAAGCATGTCCAAGTTGACAATTGCGAACTCCAAACTGTTGAAGGATATGGAATATTCCAGCTACTAGATCTTGAGGAACATATTATAACATAGAAAATATTCTATGTGTGCCAGTTTGATCAATGCACCAGGTAATGACCTATATCACAAAAATGGTTCGTCGCGTAAAACGTATAATTATACGGCTATTATGCAATGGTTTTCATATGATTGCATTGTTGTATTTGTGTGAAGTATAATAGCAGTATTTATAGAGCGCGCAATACATCTCGGTTGCTTTTGCTATTTTTCTTAATGGTTTTACCCACATATATACATTTTTTTCTCATATACTCTCATAAAAAAATACAGTGGTCCACATGCAAGCATCGAGGATTTTCTTTTAGGGCATCGGGATTCGCCAAGCTTCTTTCATTTCGTGTTGCATTTTTTTTTTGGTATTGGTCTTCTTGGTGCGGCGTCATGGCAATCTTCACTCTCCACCTTCTAGTTATGGCAGAGCCAGGTCTAGAGGTCTGTATTTGTGGAATAGGGTTGATCTGATACAAAAGGATGTAGAAAACTCTAGAAGGCGGCCTATTTCAGTTCTTCTTTGAGCTTGCTCACCCGAACATTTAGCTGCTTCCGCTTGGATTCAGTAGCTGAGATAAAATAAAATGGCGAAAATTGAACAGAGCGTTAAAAATTTGGAGGGAAAGAAAGAAGCTGGTTCATGGAGTCACGCATTTAGAAGCCTTGTGCAACGGTCCTCTGATGCTTGGGTTATACAGGCCCTCAATGCGGTGGCTACCTCGCGATGTTTATCTGTCTGTGATAGCTTTGGCAGCAAGGAGGAAAGGTAAAACATATTTCTGCTTGATCTTCAATCTTCAAATTGTTTTGCATTCCATGTCTCATAGTATCTGTCTGAACATAGCATCTGTTGACAAATTCAGGGCTTCTGGTGACGAATTCATGGTTTTTGCTGACAAATTTCCTAAAGCATCAAGAAAACTTTGGTTCTGCCGTTTGTGGAGGTATGGATCTTTGCTATATCTTCTTGTCGCCATGTCTGAAGAGAGTCAATCATTCTGAGACTAATTTGGAGAGAAGAGATCATCACAGCATTGCTTCCATTGCATCTTTGTTGAGAAGGTCTGCTATATCAAAAGACTTGAAGCTAGGTAAGCAAATTCTAAGTGCATAATTGTGGGTTTCATGACAAGACATAGTTAGAGAATCTTCTTGTGCGTATGTATGCAAATGTGGAGTTTTGCAGGCAGCACTTGTAGTGTTTGACAAATTGCATAGCAAAATTCATTTTCTTGGAATATGATGATTGCAGCTTATGCTCCGATGGGCCAACTAGATGAAGTCTTTCGACTTCTCCAGCAAATGCCTTGGCCATATATAGTGTCTTGGAATACAAATCTTGTCTTCAAGATGGACATATTAAAGCCCTCAAGCCCTTCAGAGAAATGCTAACCCGCATTGTGGCCTCTTGGAATCCTTTGATCACAGCATATGTATGTGTAGCAGTGCCAAATTGAGACTACTCTTAAACTCTTTCTACAAATGCCTAAAAGAGATGTCACTTCATGGAATATCATTTGCTAAAGCAGATCACATCAACAACTTTGCGAGCATCCTTGATGGACATGCTACAAGTTTGTCTCTGGTTATAGGCAACGGGTACACACATGCATTGTAAATTGTGACTTTAGTTCAGATTTTGCTGTTTGAAATGCCTTGACTAATATGTACACCAGATTTGAAAGCTTGGAGTTTACAACCATTGTATTTGGAAGGATGCCTCGAAGGAATGTTATTTCTTGGAGCACAGTTATCACAACATACTCAACATGGACATAGCATTGAAGCCTTCAAGGTACGCTGCCAAATGAAGTATACAGTTGGCAGTTTGCGTTTTATATGTAGGGCAGCTTAATAAAAGATGCGACAGGTTTGTATCCTTGAGTAAAGATTATGAATCACACTAATGTTAGATCAGTACTTCAATTGCATGATTCATTTGTCCTTGATGAGGTAAAAGCTTTGATTTATCAGATGCCTTCTTTCCTTATGTAATATCATGGACGGCCATGTTTGGTTGTCATAGAGCATCTGCTCACAAAGTTGGCAATTTCGTAGGCTAGCACAATGTTTGCTTACAGTCTTTGATTGGTAAGATATAGTGCTCTCTTGATGCAATTTAGTAAGTGATAGCAGATCTGGATGCTCCTACCTCTGTGACACTCAAATGCTTTATACGCAGCTGGTTAGTGTACCCAATAAGTCTGTTGAGTGAAGGTTTCAATACATAAGGACTCAATCATGATATTGAGACTGTAAAGGTGAAGTATTGTAGGCCTTCATAAGATTGCCCTCTAGGACTAGGATTTGTGTTTATATAATGTACCTTATTTTACCAGTCAATTTATTTTCTTATTGGCTCACTGTTTGCTTTTGATGTTAAGTAGAGTTATGTGTGTTTTTACTAGTGTACATTTTGGAGGGCACGTCTGATCAATGCTCTGTGGACTGCAAGGCACCAGAGAAGTTGGCCTTTAGTAGCTGCTTAAGAATGCGGGCAGTTCCGTGCAGCCATAATAAGGGAACATCCATCTATCAAAGATTGCTGCAATGCTTACAACATCTTACATATAACAATACTAAGGAATAGAGTGTGAATGCTTAAAGAAAATTTGCAAGGTATGTTCAGGACCCCAACCACATATTGAGGCAGTAAGGATGTATTCTATGCTCTTAGTTGTTGGTTTGGCTACAAATCTCGTGAAGGATGCAAGCATATAACGTTCAATTTTGAATTGGAGACAATATAGATGTTGAATTGAATGTCTTTTTTTTACCAATCCCATTTGTAGTAGAATATTTTCCCATGTTGTAATGGCCTTTATTGTAGTTCTCCAACAATGTAAACCATGCAGGAATGTTTCCCATGTTGTAGTACTACATTCCCCTTTGGCCCCGAAGGGGCCGCCGACAACCTTCGTACAACTTTCGTACAACCTTCGTACAACTTTTGTATAACTTTCGTACAAATGATGTATAAATTTTGTACAAATAATGTATAAATTTCGTACAAATGTCATACAAACACAATACATCAAACCATTGAAATGCCATTTGTAACATCAAAAAATTGAACCATTGAATTAAATCCCCCAGACCTCCCAGTTGTTTATGGTGATAGTCGTACAGGGCGTCCAGCGGTTGGCGAGGACTCTCAAACACATATACACGTCCAGCGGTTGGCGAGGACTCCCAAACACATATACACGTATTTATATACATTGGACATCAAAACCTTTGATTTAATGGCGTATTTGTAACTCACAGTTAACTAAAACTTACTAAAAAACGAGTCGCACTTAATGACGGCCAGGATTGCTCAAAATCGACATCCAATGGTCCGAGCCAACCGTTGGATGCCCTGTACGAATATCACCATTTACAAATGACATTTCAATGGTTTGATGTATTGTGTTTGTATAATCCACGAAGAACAATCACGATGCCATTACCATTAGCATTATATTTCTTTGTACCTTTTGGGGTTCTATGCCCCTTTTGTTGTTTGGCAAATTTGGTCTCCGTGGACGTTAAAACCTTATCCATCCATCCTATTCTCAACTATATACCAAACCCCATCAAGCCTAACATTGTATACCATATGGTTTTCAAAGAAAAAGAAAAAAGCAAAAAAAGACCCTAAAAAACTATACCCTTGAAGCCATTACAAAATTGAGCCACGTCTATATCTCATTACATAATTTGGGTGTACAATGTAGAAACAAGCTTTGGAGCAAAATATTTATTTGAAATATAAAAATTGTCAACATCTTTCATGGCAAATCGAGCGGAGTTGTGGGTATATATGAAGCAGACGATGAAATATACGACGATTCATTCTGAATATTTGTGAGCAGATTGAAGCCTAATTCATACAATTAAGGCTTGGGTTGTCATGTCTACCCAGCTGCATTGTTTTGGTTAATATCATTGCTACTATGCAATGGCGTAAGGTAATTCGGCTATTATAATTTGATAATTCCATAATAAGACATATATTGGAGTTTCGCTATTCAAATGAAGTTATTTGCAATGAATTTCATAGATAATTGTTCTTAAAATGATCATCTATGTCATACTATCTTGACAATTTGGATCGGAAACACAGATCAAAATTTAGGACACTACTTATTATTTGAAGCAAAATGTACCAAGGTGAACCAAGTGAAGGATATTTCTTCTTTTGGATTACTCAAAAGAATACAAAGAGTACATGGGAGGGCTCAAAGCCTAGGAGAGGCACGACATACATAACACATGAAAGCAAGAAATATATATCCAAGAGCACAACTGGCTATGAACAAGTATGAATCTGAAGATATCGTTCCCAAATGATACTTTTGATGTCATCCTTTAAGGATAAACACTTATAAGTTCTACAATGTGACTACGAGCATCACAGTGTACTTGAGTATCTGGAAAGACCTGCCGCTTGAAGATGAGAAGATTCCGTCTCTTCCAGATGGACCAGATGATCCAAGCGGATGCCAAGCGGAAAGCCCTCTTTGCCAGCTTGTCCCAAGAGCTGGGATAGACTGGCAGTAGGACCTGATGACTATTAAATCACAATGGAAAAGGCTCAGAAGCGACTGCCAAACAAGCCGAACATGCTGACCCAAGAAAAGGCAGTGTTCAATTGTCTCATTCTTTTGCATACAGAGAGGGCAGGTTTATAAATCCTTTAAAGGATTTATAAGTTGGTAAGTGTGGTAGCTCAATAATTCTCTTGCAATTTCATAAAATGGAAGGGCCATCGTTGTTCTGTTTATGGAGGTCTAAGCAATTGAATTGAATTGAATGGTCTTATGCTACATATTCTAAACGAGGTGCACCCTAAACTACCTCGGTTGTCGGGTCCACCGATCCTAAGGCCCAGATCGTATGCTAATCGTATGTTGGGGCCTCTGGGTGCCTCTCCTTTCGATTATGGTCAATTATGATTAAGGGCGCTTATGATTTTGAAATATCAAATACGGGTTGGCCTAAGATTTTGAAATCTTAAATACGGGGACTCGAACCTCTACCAAAATAACTCAATATCCTAATAAGAATGCTTTGACCAAAACAAGCAACGAACTAATGTGATTACTTTTTTCTATTAAATCTATATTTTTTGTAGTAACAACCCATTTAATTTTTTTAGGAATATGGCCTATGGTTTCGGGAATACGCATTGGTACATTCATATTAAATCCCCCTGAAACCCCATGTATATTATGCTATATATTTATCGCCCACGGAGACCAATCAGCCTATGGGGTCCAAAGCAGAGTGCAGCAGGCGTATTATTACTCGGATTAAAAGCCCCCACCTCAAAGGTTTGTGTAAAAAAAAAATCATGGTAGCAATAGAACTGTTGAGAAGATGTACAAATATACATGGTGCAATACAGATACATGTCAAGTAGCTGTTTGGGGGCATATCTGGGCCTTCATATCCATTACCTCCTGAATGGATGACCTGAGCGGCCATACTAAGGATGTCAAGTGGCTATACGGGGGCATACATGAGCCCGCATATCCATTACCTCTTGAATGTATGACACGAGCGACCATACTGAGGTCGTGTTTACTATCATGTGCAGCGGTTCATTGGGTCTGTCTAACAGAGCATAGCGCGTCCAGATCTAGCTATATGATGGACAACTCTGAAAAGAGTGACATTTATTTGCCACGGCTCCCATCTGGCAGCACTGATAAAGCCTGTCCTGGCGTGGCTCTCCATTCCATCTGCCTGTCCCAATCCGGAGATGGTGGGCACCCATGAGAATGGTGGCAATGTGCTTGCATTTTTTCATGGGCAGTTGCGAATGCAAATAGCACTGTGGACCTTGTTCTAGCGTGGGATTTATGTGTTGCTTATAATGTGTTGTTTTAACCAGCTCCAGAGCTCTGGGTTCCCAAAGCTTACTGAGGAAACAGTGTCGAGGTAGTGCCTCAAGCTGTCACGATCTGCATCTGTTTCCAACTGTATATATCTGTGCTCCTGCACATTCCATTTGGCCAGCCACTAAGCTCTCTTGTCCTTCCAGCATGCCTTTAGGCACTGCAGTCCCATTGCCATGGTGTAAGCCAGGTGCAAAAGACGGACATCGTCTATAGCAGCCACCTTCTGGAAATATACGATATGTATGTCAAGCACTACCCTCTGAAGAGGTAAGACTCATGTCTCCTGCAGCAGGATTTGGTATGGGACTGTGGATTTCGCTTCGAATGCCCATGCTAGGAAGGCTTTTTTGGCGTGCTCTAAGTCATTCCAAGTAGCAAGGGAGACCACATGATCCCAGACCTCGACCCCATGTGAAAGATCGAACTCCACCAATACCCGAAACAGATGTGACTGATGGCTTTAATAATACAAGAAATTTACCGAGGCGGCCAAGGTCGCCGCGGACATTTCTTTTGTTCGACTTGTTTTCTAGTTTAAATTGTGATTATTTGACATAGTGTAAGGAAGTCTTAATGTCAAGAGTTGTGTCCTTTGCTAAGTGCTATTCTTTCCTAGGGTGGGTTATTAGGCTCATTCCGGATTGAGGGAGAAGCCGTGGACATGATAGCAAGGAAAAAATTGTAGCATTGGAGTACTATGTTAGGAAGGGACAATAGCCTTTAACAATGGATACGTTGTTGTAAGTTAGTTGAAAAGAATCAAAGGTTAGAACCATTGAATAATAAATTGGTTAAAAAAATCAATGGTTCAATTGAATAAAAAACCCGGTATACCTAAGAATTATTTCAACAACACCAGTATTACCTCCATGCCCACCCCCAATTTTATTGATCTCAGCTCCAACAAATGCTCCATTCTTAGCCTTGTTCTCAGCATTTCCAGACTTGAACATTCTTTACATGGCATTCTCTCTGTTTCCATTCCTGTGCATCTGCACCTGCAGAGGGCGGATACAGGAATCCCTGCCCTCCGAACCCAGGTCCAGTGTCGGATGTGATACCACGACACATCTTGAGCTGTTTCTGTAGAAGCAAATCCGATTATGGATTTAAGATTCGTATATTTTCGAATATCACATTAATATGTGCCGATTTCAAATAGTGACAATTTCCAATAGTGACATATTAGGCTTGAAAACACAGAAAGATACTAAAAGCCTCAACCAGAATCACGGCTGCAACCATCTAAGAGAAAGAGCCGAATTTGTTTTCCGGCATGTACTACAAACAATGCAAAAAGCCAAAAATTTCAAAAACAAATTAGCATAGACAACCTACTTTGGAAAGGACCTGAGAAATTTTGCTCCGTCTGGCTGTGCAGGGAACCTAAATGCTGTCTCTGGACATCCACTCCAAAACCTGTGCGGAATTGAATTTGAAAACAAAATCAAATTTGCCTCCGCCATAGCTTCAAGCTGCAGCAGAATGCGATCAAACAGTGCGAAATGCCTGGCGGACTTGAAAACTAAATCAAATTTGCTTTGTGAAAGCCGGAAAAAAAAAAGTTAACACGTGTCATTCCTTAAGGCAAGAATAAGTGCAGAATATGCCAGAAGCATCTTTTCCCTAAAATTATACATGTTAGATAATTCTGCTATGTGGTTGTTGTTCTGCATTGCATACAACGCTCTCCAGTTGACCGTCACATGCAAGCGAGTGGAAGTGTCTCAACCCAGTATAGACGGAAACTCTAGTCCCAAATACTTATAGGCGAGCATCGCCTCCATAGTTTATCCCTATAAAGTGAATGAAGGGGGTACCTTACTTGAGATCACTGGTCCATTGCCGGGGAAACCTTCCTAATGCCCTGTTGAACAGGGTAGTTAGGATTGATACTATAAGCTCTCCTGCCCACTTGAGCAGCTCTGCTTGCATCCCATCCAGGTTTGTTGCTTCCATTAGCCAGCCACTGTAGACCCTGAGTGACGTCGTTCTCTATGATTTTTAGCATTGGCTCATTCTGCAGGGGTGTGGCTGCTCGTGTCTTCTGAGGATCATAAAGTTGCTGCAAGTACTGCTCCCACTGTTCAAATGTGATGTTCCCTGCAGGCTGGGGTGGCTTTCGAAGCACCTTGCCAGAAGGTTCTAGGATGGCTATCTAGGAGGTAAAACATTTTCCTTTGGTGCCTCATGTTGTATCATGTTGTGTTTGCCTTTAGGAAAGTGTGATATTTTGCAGTAGCCTGCGAGCGCACAACCGAGTTCGTGACCTACGGGAAGGTTGTGACGTCTGAGATCCTTCGCGGGCGGGTTCTCCCAAAACACCTCTCGGCTAAAGTGCCGAGTAACTTAATCAGCAGGTTTGTATGCTGCCTAGCGTGAGGGCCTACGGGATTCTTGTCACCTCATCTGCGAGCACCTGGGCATAATCCTCTGCCTGCTCGTAGTCCAACCGCAACTGAGAGGTACGAGGAAGTGCCATAGAGGGGGTTCTAACAGCTTGCTAAGCCAGCTTCAGGTAGAGCGGAAGGTGATCTGAGCTGGCCTTCTCATCTCTACTATATGTGCCTACTTGGAAATGATTGAGGATATGCCTATCATGTTCAACCACCAACACATACTCCACCACACTAGATCCTCCGCCTTAGTCTGCCTGCAGGTGCACTTGCGGGAGGAGAACCCCTTTGGGGCCACTGTGCTAGACCATTGCAAATCACTAGGTCAAAGATACTGCAGAGCAGAACAACTGCCTGCCGCAGCATGTGACTTAAATGTCATCTGACATTCATGGACAATCGGCCTCTGCGGGGCACAGTTGCATCATCAGCGAAAGGGTCAAACCTCTGGGGCTAAGAGATAAAGGTGCTTGTAGAGCCAGCAATTTCTCTACCATGAGAGCCTAGGTTATGGTCCATGATCATCAAGTGTAAGCAGTGAATTTCTGCGTGGTAATATATAATATCTAGATGTTCACAAGAACTTAACAACTTGTGAAATTTCTTACATTGAAGATATCTAATATCTAGAAGCCATTGATGTTTCTTTGCAATAATATGATGATGGCTGCAGAAATACCTAGAGTTTGAAGGTCTACCGAATCACATAAGAGACTGGTACATGTTGGTGATAAAAAAAGTGTTGGGACTCGTTTGCCTAATCTCTAGCTTAATATTTTACTCATAATACACTTTGTTGTTCTTTTTTTTTTCTTTTTTTTTTGGTGCCTGCTTGCACTTTCATTAGATGACAATTGCTCTGGAATTATTTATATAAACCAAGGTCTGTTCACTTTAGTTGTTCCAAATGGCAATAATTGTTATACTTGCCATGATCAGCCAAATAGATATGGACTCTTTGGGTGGACTAGTAATGTTTTAATTTCATTTAGAGATTAGAATTTAAAACATTTAATGAGGCTTGTCATTGTCAAAACATCAATAATAGGAGACATCCCCACTACCCCCCTTAACACCTTATATCTCAGAGTTGATATTGATCGTTCATTTTGTTCGAGAATGATGGATATTTTGATGTTTTATTAGAAACAACTAGATGCAGGTCTTCCAACAAGAAATGACCATGCAAACACAAAGAGTGTGTATTACACATGCCCCACATCATTTCATTTGAAATATAGTATACAGTCCTTCAATTTAAGAAATAAGATTGGGTTCCACTACCCTACTTGAGCATCACCATTTAATAGTGTGGATCATGAGAAGAGTATAAAAATGGCCATATGTCACTTTCATTAGGTTTTTTATGTCATGATCTGCATGGTGTTGCAAAGACTGGTTCTGGTTCTGGTAAGGCTCATAATGATAGCCACCATAAGTCATGGTTGTAAGTTATAGAATGAAAAGAAAAGGTTGCAGAGCTTGTTTCAGAGCTTTATAACAGATGTCATAATTGCAAGAAACATGCTAGCCACCACTGCAAGCTTCTCAAGGTTGTCATACGTCATAATATCTAGCATCCTAACACAAGTTCATGCACTAGATCATACTACAATAAACTCATACACGGTGCTACACTGCCAACCATCCACCGACCAATTCTTAAACCAATCCTGACCATCCAACTTCGAGGCAACCAAAACCCTAGATTCTGGCTTTCCAAGTAATTTCACTTCCAAAATGTTTTCCATGCTCGTTGTATTACGACATGAGAATATATATATACCTCGAGCCGATGCCGCATCCGTGGTAGGGCAAAGCCTTTTGGGGCGTGTGTCGGAGATATGATCAAGACAGGTCGATAACTGGTAGTCCCTGGAGAACTCCCCCTGTGCCCGATTATTTATCTTCAAAGGCTCATGACCAACGTATTTGAATCACACCAGTCTAAGGATTGATGGGTGGGAAAAACATATCATATCTACTCTACTTCGACTAATGTTATTTTTATGAGAATATACAATGGCACATGTACATCTAGTAAATAATAATTGTTAGCAAGGTTGATGGCACTATCCCTCTAGGCTATGAAAGGACACGGGCAATTATCACCTCAGAAGCTCAAAACCATACTGTGCATTTGAATCCCAATGAGTAAAAATGATCTATTAATTTAAAAATGGTTGATGGCACTATTGTAGATACTCTAAAAATCGCGAAGAACAAAGGACAATTTGACAATTGGCCATTGGAAGATACCATCATTATACTCAAGATCTTTTACACATCTTTTGTAAACCCATTTGTGAGCATATGGGGTCTACAAATATTGTTATGTCCCATCCTCATAATGCTTAGTTTTGGCTTCATCAACATAACGTTAAGAGTGATGCTGACCCATAAACGACATATCAGAGCTTTCCTTGATCATGGGAATATCACCAACACTGTTATTTGTACAAAAGAAAGAAGATCTGTGGTCCCTTCCCCAGCCAGATATATAACAAAATTACAGTCATTTAAGATCATCAAGCTGTTCATAAAGGAAGATGGTGACAAATCTTAATAAAACAGAACTGTTTATGGTGCTCTGTGCTGAAGAGTCCATCTCAACACACAATGGCCAAGATAATTTATTGTGCTCCTGTGTCAACATACTATGCATTACGAGCGACAAGTATTCACTTAATAACCTTGTAAAAGAATTTTTACACTTGCACAGTAGTCATAGAATCAAAATCCTGTTCATTGACAGGAATGAATTCGAGAGATAGAATAAAATTGGGAATTCACTCAAAAAAATAATAATGTCAAAAGAATTTTGGACTGTCACTGTCAATAATAGCACATATAGTTTTCTAGTAACTGTTTGTAATATTACATCAAAGCAGATGATGGATCAGCTCAAACCATGTGCAGCATCTGGCGTTAATCGCCTTCACACGCAACTAGAACAAACAAGGGTTTGCCACCTAAATTTCCTTGGCCCTGCAAAGTGGTAGAAAAGAAGCAGGCATTATTGTGAAGGACTGAAAGTAACAGGGCATATGCTACATATAACTTCTGGATTATTAGAATGCAATTCAAGGAGACAAGAAAACAGTATCAAAGTTTTGGCACAACCTTAAGATCTGTTAGTCCCACCACACATGCACATTCTACCACTTCTGCTTGGACTCTTTCTGCAGCAAATTCACAGCACCAAATGTTAAACTTATCCACTAATTTTTCATTAAAAAAAAAGGGCAAAATATTTGCTAGTACTACACATAACATTGCCTATTAAAGAACACATTCTGCTTTTAAACTTCAAGAAACTTACCAAGCAATCTAATTGCTGCTCGAAGCGTGCCGCCAGTTGCAATAAGGTCATCAATCACAAGAACACGCTCGCCTGGCTGCACAGCTCCTACATGCATCTCCAGGCGATCGCTGCCATATTCTAATGTATACTCCTCACCTATAACTTCACCTATTACAACAAAAACAAGCTCCCAAACCTAAGCTACTGTTAGAAGTAGCCATGACAATATTGCTTCAAATGTGAGCTATGTCCAGAATCATACATACCTGGTAACTTCCTTGGCTTCCTCATAGGAACAAATTTGGCTCCTATAGCCAAAGCAATAGGAGGGCCAAATATAAACCCTCTTGCTTCTATCCCTGTACAGCATGTAGACATAGTTGTCAGAATCTTGTATCCATTTTTTATGAGATCTAACAGCTAGCATGCATGCAAAACATCAAAAAACTTCTATGCAACTTAAGAATCAAAACAAAAAGGATCTGATATGGATCAATGCTTATATTTCTAATATGTGAGAATCATGCCTGCAACTACGTCAATCTTCATGTCTTTGTATCTCTCTACAAAAATATCGATGCAATCCTTAAAGGCAGCATGGTTGAGAAGCAATGTAGTGACATCACGGAATAGAATCCCTGCGAAACAGAAAAATTTTATGTTATGGAAGAATAGAGGATGATATGCCACAGAATATGGAAAGAACAGATTGACAATCATAGAATTGTTATGTGGCATGAAGAAATACAAGGTAGAGCTGCTTCCGTCCTTTTCAGTAGTCAAAAAGACCTGCCTGGTGTTATGTTCCGGCATAAGTCTTTGCAGCTCTATTTCCTTTTGTCTTGTCAGACCTGCTTTTAGTTCCTTCAAATCTGAATAAACCGAAAAATGGGACCCCGATTCTGCCTTTAGAATGGTGTCTTTAGCGCCGGAGAAGCACGTATTCATTAACCAGCGTGAATCCATTGTGGGCTTTAGAAGCTCGGGATTGCGTGTATTATCTCTCGCAATTCCTTTCGGTGCTATATATACGAAATTAGCACTATATTTACCAAGCTTTTCACAGCTGACCTGCTATGGGCACTCCATCCACTTTTCCTAGTTCTACTTCGAAGCTTCCTTAGCTTGCCTCCAATTTCGCTTCGGAAAATTTAGACGCCGCCCATCATTTGGATTACGAAAGCTTGGCTCGAATTGGTCCTACTGATTTCGGCACTAAAGATTGATTGCCTAAACAGAATGCTCTACTATTCATAAGAAGAAATTTAAAGCATAATGCAGAAAGAACAAATGGGAAAACCCAGCAAATCATGATACAAATCCAAGATCTGATCCAAGTGTCGCCAGATCCGGAACCAGCTAACGAACTGAAAGGCTCAGAGTGTGAGAAGAACAGTAAAACCAATAACAACCAATTTAACTACTGGAATTTGGCAGATCATGTAGTAAACACATAGAAAAGAAGCTGGGAGAACAGATGACGACAAAGAAATCAAAACTTAGTCAAAAACCCAACCAACTGGAATAAAAATCCCTTCAAACCAAACCAAAACGGCACCGGAAAAGGGGCGAGGGCCTCACCTGGCTTGGGAAAATCTGGCACTATGCGAATAGCTGCTTCAATGCGAGGGACACGAGGATCTTCATCTTTTGAAGCCGACATATTTTTCCTCTAAAACTGAAATCGGAATCTGCCGGATTGGATTAGAGAACCCTTTTCTACTCTACCTAATCCCCTTATCGGAGCAGGCTCGCCTCTGCCCCTTTCGCCGGACTTCTCCTTCCTTTTAGATATACTTACTGCCATACGAAATACCAATGTACATACACGTATAGGCGTATATGTACGCGCTGTATTGTACCACGTATGCTGGAGGACGGTACACGTACTGTAGACGTACTCTTTTCGTTGGGGTGCTGCGGCGGCGGGCTGACGTGGCGGGTTCTGATTGGGTCTCGGTGGGGCCGGAGATCTTGGGCTGAGGATTCTTTGTCAGGGGACATACCGCACTTGCAAGGCCATTTTCCTTGTCTGCTTTTATTTATTTATTTATGTCTATTTTTCTCAAAAGTTTTAATTGTTTATTAAAGCTTTTTTGCCTAACCTTAACATTAAATGTAGTGTGTTGTGGCCGGATCTCAGCCGCTGGGGTGTTGAATCCCAGCGGTCACGATCCGACCATTATCTTCACTCAATATCGTGTCCAAAACCCTTGCGTGTTTTATCTTACAATTCAGGTGGTTGTTTGTCTGATAGAAGAAGAAGAAGGTTTTTAATGTCCACGGGAACCCAATCAGGTTATGAGACCGGTGTCTGATAGAGTTGATATATGTAGTAGATTTTCCATCTCCCAAGGGCATGCAATGTTAAATGAACACAGGGCAAGATCCTCGGAACGATGTTAGGTGTGATGTGAGCATCAATTGGTTCTGAGTGAATGCAAAATTACTATGCTTGCTTTTTTCCTCTCATCTAGCAGTCTAGACTATATTTGTCCTCTGGGCAATTTGGCTATGTTCTATTCTAGCTATGTTTTCAAGTTGTACTCTCTCCCCGCCATGTGGTATGACGTGAAAAATACTCTCTCTTCATCTAGCAGTCTAGACTATATTTGTCCTCTCGGCAATTTGGCTATGTTCTATTCTACCCGTGTTTTCAAGTTGTACTCTCTCCCCACCATGTGGTATGACGTGAAAAATACTCTCTCGCTGTCTCTCTCTCTCTCTCTCTCTCTCTCTCTCTCTCTCTCTCTCTCTAGCTTTTGCTAAGGTGTTCTACGCTCTCTCTCCCCCCCTCTCTCTCTCTCTCTCTCTAAATTCTCATCATTGCATCTCTACACCAGTTGATGTTTTCAACTTATCCCTTTCTCTCCTTGCAAAAATGATGCTCCCTATATTTTCCTGCTCCCATTTGTCCCCAAGTCAAACATCCATATCCCCTCAGGAATCTCGAGGAAGACACTCTTTCACCAGATTTTTGCCACGTGTTACCTAGTCCAGCCTCATAACTATGCTATGTCTACCCTTTTGCCAGACTCTACAATATAATAGAGACAAATACCACATGCTACTTCTCAACCTCAAAGGACCCAAAAAGGAGTCATGAAGTAGAGTGGAAATTTGCAGAATGATCTTTTCTTTGCTTTAGTGTAGAAGAATGCAGAACAGTCATTTTCTTGCTTTAGAGATAAGCAAACATACTTCAACCACTGGGATTTATTACCAGCCGCTATGTACTTGATAGAATATTCATTATCAATTGCAAATCCAAACAAAATTCTTCTTGGTAGATGAATTTAATCATATTTGCTACTATTAATAATGTTTATTATTACTTCCTCACATCCTCGGGATTCAAAAGCATGATTCTCATAATCTCAACTAATTGCCTACAAATCCCACAATGAGCTGGCTCAACTTTCTTGTCAACAATCTTCGACATATACCATGTCATCTTGCATTTAGTAATGTAGATCCGATCTTAGTATGAAGAAAAGAAATACTTCTGCTCTTTAACAATCGATATGTATACATTTAGTAACAAAACATGTTCAACACTTGTCAAACTATAGTTGACAATGTATTCCACAAATTTTGGCCCTTCAACATGTCCTCCTTACAAGTATTCTATACATTATGAGTTCTATTATCAAGACAGTACATGCCCGCACCCCCTACTTAGACACAAGCAAATAGGTTTAAGTGATTGGAAATGTGTTTTATCACAATATTCTTGTTATGACTGAGTGCTAATATGAATCTTGTAATTTTTACATTTGTCTGAATGTTTATTTCAATGTTAAAATATTGAGGGGAATATTTTGCGTCAGAATCTGGCGTACTTCGGCCTTCTTTTCAAGATTTGTTTGATTGTGTAGATATGTTGCATCATTCATAAAGTCATTGCCTTGGAAAAATGAGGAAGAATAATCGAAGGTAAAGACAAATAAATCTGACGTTATTTTTCTATATGGATCAAGAACATACTGTATGTTAGCAATGAGTAGAATGGATTGGCACTCCAAATACATACTAATGCATCCCAAAATAAATAGAAAGAGGCAATCCAAGTTCATTATGCATATAGTTCATTATGAATAGCTCCATGTACAAAATACAACAATATCCAATCGTTCAAAAAAAACGCAAATAACATAGAAGAAAACAAGACAATACCAATGGTTTAAGCAACATAATACAAACCTACACAATTTTACTATATGAAGTATAAAACGTTGCAAGGGTATAGAATGGAAATAGTATCTAGAAGCTACCAGGCTATTTTCCCCTACCTCATTATTATTTTCGAACTCCAAAAGTTTGATGCAATTAAATCGTTCAAAATCACAATTCGTGCTAAAGCATACATCATTATCACAGGATGAGATATTATCAAACATCGACATCGCAAATCACTACATTCAAATTAAGCTATAAATGCTTCATAAAATCATGAGACCATTCTTTTATCATTGAGAACTCGTGGTGAGAAGAATGAAACTTGTAATAAACAAGGTGCAAAGCACTATGGACAGGGGTCGAAACGAAGGGGGTTCCTAACCAGAATTTCCGATTAAAGTAGTTAAAATCCGATTTGATAAAGCAGTTGCTGGCAATTTTCCGATCAAAATTTCCTAAAATTAATGTTAAATCCGGAAAATTAGAGGTTTTTTTACAAAAATCCGGTAAGTACAAATAAAGGGCGGCATTTTTGCTGGTTGATCAAAAATCTTAATTCGAGGCCTGACTATGGATTGCCCCCAAAATGCCATCGGCAAAACAAAAAACATAGATATACAATACAATGTAACAAAGCAAAACTAAGTTTGTCTTTCTCTCTCTAGGTCCCATAGGCCAATTGGCCTCCGTGGACGATAAAAATGATATATCTAGTTTCTTTTTCTCTCTAGTTTCTCTCTCTTTGAATTCTCTCTCTAGTTTCTCTCCCTCTAGTTTCTGTCTCTCTATTACTCTCTCTAGTCTCTCTCTCTATATGTATTCTCTCTCTAGTTTTTCTCTCTATTCTCCCTAATTTCTCTCTCTTTATATTCTCTCTCTAGTTTCTCTCTATTCTCTCTCTATTCTCTCTTTAGTTTCCCTATCTAGTTGATTCTTCTCTCTAGTTTATCTTTTTCTTTAGTTTCTCTCTCTTTTTATTCTCTCTCTAGTCTCTCTGTCTAATTTCTCTCTCTATTTCCTGTCTAGGCTCTCTCTCTCTCTCTCTCTCTCTCTCTCTATCTCCTCCCTCTAGTTCATCTTTCTCTATTCTTTTCATATCTCTCTAAGGTTGGCCACATGATCGATTTTTTTGCCTCGCTCGTGCTATACAGTGAGAGGAGATTTTTGTACGTATTTCACGAGAGGAGGACGAGAGTAAAAATTCTCTCGAGTCTTAACAGAGCCAGTTTGAAGCCAATTTCGACCTCATTGCCGGATGTTTTCCCTCCAGATCGATTTCTTCCAATAAGACTGTTCATATGGGCTATTTATCCAGATACTTGGAACAAGTTGCGAAGCCAGGCATTTCACTTAGCGTCAGGGTGGTTGTTGTGGTCTATCTGGAAGCGCAG
>JAANSK020012912.1:0-18402 GCA_011763485.2 Isoetes engelmannii
AACAATAATGACATCATGCTAATAAGGTTATTACTACCATTGTAGGTGGTGGTGTGCTGATGGTGGTGGTTTGTGTTGGTAAGCTTGCGCCTCATTTGCTTCACGCCATTCTCCTCATGCTTAACTGCACATAAGAAAAAGAAAAAGAAAATAGTTGAATGCACAATGCATGACTATAGGGACATGATAATAAAGTTGAAAATAATAATAAAGTGGGGCATGATAATAATAATTTATATTTTAAAGTGTTAAAAGTGGTAAGAATAATAATGGTGGAATGCGGGAGATGTTATTAGCCTTTGTTAGGGAGACAGAAAAGACTTTGGGTGATGCAAGATAGGGAGGTGCATGCGGATGCATGTACGAGGATCATGATATGCTTCAGGAGGCTGAGAGAAGATAGGGCAACCCCTACAAAATCTGACTATGGGGAGCATGCATTCTGAATAGATTTCTTAAGTTTTGCAGCAATATACTAAGTGAGCAATGTGGGGAGGCTACAGAGTTTTGATAAAAGGGTTTGACCCAAATCCGACATAACAGGGATAAAATTGTATGTCTAGCAGGACCACAATGACAGGGCTTAAAGATAATGCATGATTCACCTTGTGGTTCGATTAAAGTTTCAAGCCTAACATAAATGCATTCTTGTGGCCATTATTTGATTGATCTGCATGACTCAAAAAAAGGCATGGAATAATCTACCTGTTGTATGCACAAGAATCCATTTGTTGATTGAAGCTGAAGGATGGCTGCTTGAACAATTAGGTAGGCCGGGAATATCCAAGAAGTTGGAAGCAAACAGATAAACTTTGTTTGAATCTGCAGCCAAATCTTAGAATAGACGAAGGGAAGGAAACAAAGGCGGGGTTTGCAGCACTGTATTGTAGAACCATGAAACCAATACCTTGTAAAAAAACCATTATGCTAACTGAAGAAACATTAAAGAACAAATACCTTTGTAATTGTGAGCAAAACTCCACCCCGTGATAACCTTCCATCAGTAAAAATCCACTCTGGCAACAAGAATCCAAGAGGGCAAGTACACATGCACATGCACACACATGCGCACATGCACATGCACACACAAGCACATGAATATGCACATGCACATATGCACACATGCACATGCACAATGTTCATGCACAAACACATACAGAGAAAGACAACAACCCTTGGATTGTTTCAGCTAACGAAAATCAACGGCCCATAAAGGGTGCACTCTAGAAATACTACATAATACACCTCAATGAATACAACAACAAAACCATAGAAAAACCATGTGAAAAAACGTATAAAAATCTAAATGTAACCCCATGTTATTATGCTAGATATTTGATACGAACTGAGTGAGGAGGAAAAGGGATTGCTCCGAAAAAGCAGAGATACCTCAACACTCCGCAAAGAATGACTCTACACAACAACCAAACCACCTGCATCACTAGATATACACAAACGCACCATTCTCGTCCACAATCCTCAGAAGATCCCGCCAAATGACGAACTTACTCTCCGCTGACCCAGAGAACACAAGGAAATTCTGGAACAGCTTGTGCCTAAGCCGGGGGACGAGAGACCGAAGGCTGCTGAATCCACTGGAAAACCCACAGCCGGCACCGCTTCCAAATCAGCCAAACCAACCAAGCCACACACAAATGCAAAGCCCGCTTTCTGAGAGAGGACCAAGCAGCCGGATACAGATGGAGAAGCAGTTGCTAACTAGACAGCTTGATCACCTATTCACTTCTACCTAAAATAGAGAGAAATTTTTTACTTTTGCATCCGCTCTACCTCATGATGGAAATAGAGAAATAGTTGAATATACCTATTCACTTCTATTTAAAACAGAGAGAATTTTTTTACTTTTGCATCCGCTCTACCTCACGATTTTCACTGCAAGGAGACATGCACAATAATGTAATATAATACTTTGAATGGTGGTAAAGAGCTTTTGCAAGACCAATCCACAAGCATGGTTGAAAGAAATCCATTCATTTTGAATAGCTCAAGTATATACCAGGAGATAGAGACTTGGAAAGAAGCCTCAATGCCATCACACTTCTAAATGCCATCACAGTTCTGGAGTACAGCAGAATCTCGCACCCATATTCTATCGAAAATCGTACATCGACCAGTTGTTGCAAGATACACAAAACCCTAATCTTTTTTGCATGTTACAGTCTGTCCAATTCAATATAGAGCTTCAAACTTTCAGATAGAATATTCTTATTCCTTTGCTCCGGGAACCAAAATAAGTTGGTGATACTAACTTGCTCCTGGCGAAGAAACAAACTGGGCATATGAAACAGAGAAACAAACTATTGCTCTAGAAAGCAATAGGGCAGTGATTTAGGACAGCAAAAAATTAAACTATTCCAAGTCTGTGAAGATCTATAGGAGCATACAAACTGCTACTTCAGACGTAGATTGAGATAGAAAGACGAGAGAGGCTTCAACTTTTTTTTTTTTTGGGATCTTATCTGTAACCGTTCAATTGCCATATTCAGCACACATTCCAATCCATCCTTCAATCCAAACCTTCGATTTAGTATATCTGCAGCATATTCCCATTTCCTCCCTCTCTCTCTCTCCTAGGGTATGTCCTTCGGGCAACCCAAAAGGGGTTAAAAGATAGAACATCCTTTATCCCGATATCAACGGATAATCTCCCAAGCCAGATCTTGCCCTTGATGTATGATGGCATGGCCACGTGTCCCACAGTCTGGTGTGGCCAGTAACCCATGCCACCACAACATGAAAATAAGACCATTTTTTCCCCATGATTTTTTTTTTTTTTTTGTAAGCACGCCAGCCCAACCAAGCCTACAGCCTTTCTTGCAATTCTAGCCTATCCATGTCGCAGTTCCACCTCTGCAAAAATTGATGTGGATATTTGTAGACTATTAGATCTCGCCTTTTCCAAATCTACGGACAGAGAAATTAGATAAGCACAAGAAAATGACACGAAAATGTAATTCGTTACAATTCCTGATCGTTGTGCACTGTAAACTACATCTGTTTCTCCTTGTTGCTCAACGATTTGCTTTGGAATTTTTGCCCCGATTCTAAGAAACTCCAAGCCGAATACCATGCGAGGATAATGACATTCCAGTTTTTTAGTCATGATCCCTTAGTCTGGAAGAAAAAAGTCTGGCACAAATAGGCAGTCGGCTCAGCAAATCGCTCTGTTTATTCTGTAAGTCAAATACCTGAGAGGTATGTGCCGGCTCTTCAAATCAACTGCTAAAACTGTAAGTCTATATCTACTGGGATTCTGGAAGTCGAAAACATTAAAAAACTCTACTTCACAAGCTTGCAGCCACATTTCCCGCTAGGTGATGATTCTGTTCGCAACTCAACTCGAAAACAGGTATAAGTTTTTCTTCCAGTTCTTATATTTTTCAGTTCTAGGTATGACTTTTTCTATGACCTGAGGAGACGCGTTTGGTTAAACAGAATTGCAGATCAAATGCAGACCTGAGCTTTTGGACCTGAGTAGATCAAAGGCTTTTGGAACACTGTATTTTTCGTGACCTCAGTCCACCACATTTGTCTGTTAGGGCTTTGCTTGTTTTCGGTCAAGCCTTCTGCTACACCCCTTATCTTACCTTTTAGATTTATGAACAAAAAATTGGGTGGCAATGTCAGGATGTGCGCATGAACATCAAGTTCATGTCGGCCATTCTTGCATACAAGGGTCTGTATTGATTCGATTGAGCTTGCAAATAAGGTTGTACAATACTAGAGGATGTGCAACACTATATTCAGATATGGCACAATAGCCAGGCAGTTCGCTTTCTTCACCTCTTTATCTTGCCAAAATATTGTTCCATGGCTTCAAAAAGCGCTCTTTCAATGTGACACTTTGTAAGCTCAGTTGCTTATGCACCATATTACATCTGTAATCAAAATGATGATGGGCAAGCTGACTTGTGGGGTGCTATGCATTCACTTGACAAGCAAGGACATTCAACATTATTGCAGACCAAGGGCTTCAATCCAGATAACCAAACCTCCACCTCCTTGGAATTATGTTCTAATAGAATGGTACAATGACTGTAATACTGTCACATGATTACATTATGCAGATATAAGTTTTCCACACCCTCTTAATGTGCTCAAAGCTTGCATGCACCATGGAGATGAATTAACCTTCTGGTTACTGCATATGCAGAAAGAGCTCATACATGTTATTGGCAAGGCATCATATTGATAAGATAATACCAGATGGAAGAAAAAGTTATGCTGCCTTATACACGAGGTACAATCTTTCTACAAATAGAAAATTTGTATTATTGTATCTGGCTTCGACTCTTTTCTTTTCCAAACCATGCATAAAAGACATAAAAAAGAACCCCCAAAAAAGAAAGATGATCTTTAAATGAAACTAAGCTGCACAAATATACGATTTTGCATACAACACAACACCAGAATCTTAGTCCTCACCATTACAAGAATACCCTCCCGCAGCTCTGTAATAATATTTTAGACCATATGTTCAATTCGCACTGTTGCGTCATGTTTTTTAATTTTGAGTGAAAATGTTAATGGCCATAGACGTGGCACAATATCAAGAATATCACGCAAATCAATGGCTCTAAAGAAAACTTGGAATGAAACTCGTAAAAGGTGTCGTGCAACAATTGCAACAAAAAAGAGAAAAAAAAAGTAGTCTCCGTTGCATTCCGGCACGACACGAGCATGGAGAAGCAGGGGAAAGGAAAATCCCCTCGGCACGACAGCAGTGCTTCCCATGTGCTTTCCTGTGCAAACAAGACATCAGGGCATCACCAGAACGCCAACACCGAATCATCGCTCCATCATGCCATAACCCTGAAGCCAGAATAAATTAAACTCTGAAGGACAAGAACAACATCCCTGCAGGCTGGCAGACTAGAACCCTGAAGCACTGCTCAAACTGCACCATGAATTTCGGCGCCAGCAGGGCTGGAGTAATCGAACCTTCAGGCCACACTGGCCTCACCAGAACCCCTGAAGCAGTGACATAGAAATGAATTGAAGGCACCATCCACAAGTGCATATTCACCACAGCCCATAAGAAATAACCCAAACGCCCTGCCCTGAGTTGGAAGATTCCGGCCACAAGAGGATAACCCGGACGCCCCTACTCTGCATTGTCCGCTCGTGGAAACAAAAAGCCTACGCGGAAAATAGAAACCACGATGAAATCTTATCAATAGACCTACAAATTTGTCTCCAACAAAATTGCAACATACCTTGGCTATGGAAAACAAAACTCATCCAACAAAAAACCCAAGGAAAAAAGGAATGTCACCTTCACGTGCAATCCAAATTATATGATTTTGCATACAATACGTCTCAAGAATCTTAGTCCCTACTATTGTGAGAAGCACCTCTCGCAATATGAAACTAAATAATGAATTTTATAATAGATTTTCAATACAAAAATACCATAAAAAACCATACCCTAAACATAAAAGCATACAACCATAGAAATAACATGCAATGTTTGAACGAAAATTGACTAAGGCAAAGAAGCAAGAGGTAAAGGGAATTGAACCCTCATCTTCCAATACTCTCCTCGGTTGTCCTCTCCAATTCTCTACTAATCTTAGAGAGAGAAAAGCATTTTATGTACCATATATATATTTGGAGACACAAAAGAAATCCTTCACTCCAACAACTCCATTAATTGGAAAGAGCTTACCCTTCATAACAAAAGGTGGAGATGCAAAGCCAAGCCACCAAACGAGCTCGTAAAAAGTAAACTCAAAGCCATACACAAAATATCAGAACAAAGCATCAGCACAATAAAGCTCTAAGGATTGGAGGCATCTAGCATGCTTTCTTATCACACCAAGTACCTCATAAAGCCCAAAACATTAGATTCACTTTAAAATAACTAAACATATAGATGCCTCCTAGACAATCAAGTGGTCATTCGTGATAATATTAAATGCTATTTTTTCTTATAAAAAGTAAAGTATAAAAAACAAGTTGTTTGAAAAAGAATATGATCATACGTAAAACCACTAAGACTAGTAATCAACCTAAGAAGGCAAATCCATACAAATCATAAACGTGCTCGAGAAAAATGAGGGAAAATAGAATAGAATAGATTTTTTTATCGTCCACGTCAATTGACCTATGGGACAACAGTTCCCTTGCTTGGTTCAAGAAATTCCCCGAAAGTTCTGTAACCTACCGTGTGAAAATGAAATTTAGCTGTGAAAATGAAATTTAGCTGTACAGATTAAGATTAAGAACAACAGACTAAAAATGGGGATTTTTCTTGGTACTTCGGGGAAGAATAGAGAGGGAGCTCGTAGCTAGTAGGCTGCCCTAAATCCAGCAGGAAAACTGCCGATTATAGCTAAAAATATTTCCGAACCAAGACTCCCTTGCAACAAAGCTATAAAAACTATAACATTATTATGTAATATATGGGAGTTGAACCCAAAATAAATATGCTTGATGATAGTTAAATCGTACCTTTCTTGGTCCCCAAATGAGCATACAAAACAACCTAATATATTTATCACTTATAAACCTTGGTGATGGTAAATCATACCTTCCAAGGAGTCGAACCTTGCCTCCTAACCAAGGCAGCTTCGTTCAACCATAAGACCATCTTCAAAAGTCTCATAAAAAACTATCAAACTTACATATCACCTCTGCTATGATTGAACAGATTTTTAAAACCTCCAAATTCAGAACATACAAATTGAGAACATATAAAAACGTGGAAAGGCTAGCGTTTTAAACAGCCAGTAACCCAAAAATAGATGCATAGACAAGAACAGTTTCTAGGTTTTCCAATAATTTACACAGCATAAACATACAAATCCAGGAAGGGACTTTGAAGCACCATTCTGATCCTGGGCTATTCAGGTTTGCTATTAGAACTATCATACACAAAACGGTCTCCTGTGTAGGCCCTAAGAGCTCGGATCTACACCGTGATAGGCCTGCATTAGTATGCTTAGGTAATATACATGCCTGGTGCCCTAGGCTCATGGAAAACTAGGCAAAAATTTTGACAAAGTTTCTACACTCCATCCCCCACCCTTCTCTAGACGAGTTTGGGAAGGAGTTAACCTACAAGTTAATAGGATTGGTGAGCATATCGATAACCAGAACTCAATGGTTAATAGGATTGGTGAGCATATCGATAACCAGAACTCAATGGTTGGGCTCGTAAGTCTCGTTGGCCTAACACAGCTAAATGAGAATTGTAGCTATGAGCATAGGCCAAGGGAAGTATGTTCCTCGGCATCGATCCTTTGTGCACATCCGACACTGCAAAAAAAAGATGCACGGATCTCTCGAGTTAGAGGTTATAGATTGACGAGGGTAGCTTTACTGCAATATACAGATTGGTCTAAGAAGTTAAGAAAGGATTATAGTACCTGTTGGTGATGTGAAAGGATAATTTGAATGAACCAACTCGTTAGACCTATGGTGGCCTAAAGATCCATTACTACGAGGAGTAGTCTCACTAAATCCTACAGTTTTTACACTATCTCGAGATGTCTTTTCGCCTCCAGAAATCTAATAATAATTTAACACAAAATATATAAGCTACCAGCAAAAGAAGTTCTTTCTACGAAGCAGTACTCTAGTTGCAAAACCTGACAAATAAAAGAAGGTTAAAGGAAGAAAACCTACCGCAAAACGAACAGAGCGATTGTAAAGATTCACTAATCCGGTAAAAAGGCTCAACGCATAGTTTGCGCTCTTCCTAGACTTGTACTCAGCAAAGCCGTAACCTTTATGGCGCTTTGTTTCCTTATCTCTCGGCATATAAACATCTACTAAAGGTCCAGCCTGAACCATGATTTCATATAGCAATCTTTCATCAACACGATCATCTAAGTTACCTAGGAAGAAAAATAAAGTTTTAAGGCCAGAATATACAAGATTTCAAGAAACAAAACACAGAAACATGCAAAAAGCAAGATCTGGAAGAGTCTTGAAGCACAACTTACTAATAAAAAGCGTAGCTTCTGTATCGCCAGGCATGGACGTAATTAAGATCTTCGCACTCCGCCGCTGAAACGATTTCGCAAACAGCGCATGTATGTAAAACCGGCGTATAAAAGAGGCAAAGGCAAAAGGGGGCAACACAGGGAACCGTCCGATGACATCAACGGCCTAGATGTGTTCGCTTCTGGCACAATCACAGCCTTTTGTGCCAGTGAATCTTTATTTGGCATATTCGACTTGGACGGCTATAGATGGTATCCCCAAGAGAGGAGATATAGTTGAAAAGAAATGGATAACAAACAACACATGAGCAGAAAGCACAGTTCTGGTAGACTGCACTTTTCTTATATTGTTCAGGGGGAAATGCATCTCAAGATGCACTTGACATTGTGCCTTGCATCTTCAACAATAATTTTAAGTTGAAATCACATGCATTCTTAGTGTCAATTTCAAGTTCCAAGCATGTATAGACTGACCTTTGGACCATGTATCCTGCAAAAATTGTCTTAGACCTGTTTTGGCCTTGCAAGAATGGCTTTTTAGGATGCCTTCAGGAGTCCCCTAAATGCAGCTTAAAATGCCATTCTGAACCCACTCAAGAACCAGAATCACACTCCAGCTGCACAGTTACATTAGCACATGCAGTTTTTGGAGTTCAATTCCACAGTCTGGGATTCTGATTTCATATCTTAGCATAGATACTCATCTTCCTTTAGCCCGAGCTGTTTGCGGCTAATATATTTATCTTGATGCCATTACTCGTCTTTATCTTGGAACTAAGAAAAAAATATAGAACGCAGACCATGTCTTGAACAGTAATTTTATAGGATGTCCTTTGATGTTTCTTTCAAATTCTTGTGGTGTTTAAATCTATTCAGATCTCATTGGCATATATAGAATGGGGCCAACAACATTGAGCAAAGAGCTCTTAAAAAATTACATTATTATATATATCTATAGAATATGCATTGCAGATGTCGCTTCGGTCACAGCTCCCGTAAAAATATTTTGGTTCCTGCAGGTCTCTATTATCCATGACAAGCATCTTCATGCCTCTGAATTCCATGTCAATCAAGTTTCTAGGTTGAGCTTGTTCATGGCATAACTATCATACCATCTCTAACGTGTCAACCACTTTCAATCATATATTTTGTCTACTATAAGTTACACAGTCAGTCATCCTCCGAGTCTGCAAATGAAAAAGCCATTTCAATTCACTATTAAACACAAAAAAAATAACTGAGAGAATGTAAAGGCTAAGGCTAGGCAGAAGAAAGATGATCTCTAAGCTGCATGGCTAACTGTGTGGCGATTTTCAAGTTAGAACGAAAATGTCCTGTAAAGACTGTCTGCTTACAAGTTTTGCAATGGATGGATGGATGGATGGACGGACGGACGGATGGGAAGTTATGCAGTTTGCTGCTGCTCTTTGAAATGCGGCTGCTATATGGTTATCTTAAACTACAATGTTCATTGCCAACTTAATTGTAACTTCTTGAGCCCCTTTGGACACAATACCTCCTAGTTGCTTATGCAAAAGACTAGGCACCAAACCACATGAAAGAGAAAGTGGCATTATATATCTCCTATTCCCTTTAGCAAACTAATTTTCATGTTTGTCATGGAAATGTTCTATATAGACTATGTTGGGACTGCACCGGCTAAGGACCCAGCAAGCAGATCAACAATAGGCCCATGTCCATTGATGGATGTCTTTTATTAGCCACCTCACATATTGCTCATATGTCATGAAGAACAGTGCAGATCGAACAATTCTTACAATGCTAGCACTATTTTCCCTACTAAATTGGGAAAAAGAAATTGACTCATTGATGGCTCTAGTGTATACATGGGAAATAATGGTGCATGTCATCCTGTAGCATTTAAATCTATCAGGCAGTTTGCTGCTTCTAAACATATTGACACAATCCTTTTCTACAAGCCTAAGAGGAATACAGACATAAGAGAAATACTAAAAATCATGCAAGAAACTGATTCTAACTTGAGCTCTTCAGAGCACTCAGTATTCGCTGAATTTGCTGCTACGAATTCAAAAACGTAGCTTGGTTTGCTGCCATGATTTCACAGAACAATTGGGCTGCCCAACTTATTAAACGCACCCAATTATGATTCAGAGTTGCTTTTTTATTTCATAGCTTTCAAGAACGTCCTATATAAATATAACTTCAAGAATAAAATAGAAAGAATTTTTGTCAATCGTACCTGATCGAACATCATCTCCAACTTTTCCTTTGTTCTCTAACTGTCTGAAGACCATCCGGCTTATTAATACCCACCAATAGATATGCATGATCAGAAGCGTAATGAGTAGTGTGTTGAAATAATAGTAGATACATCTGATATCAGACTGAGTAAGGTCCATAAATTCCACAGCCTCATAACTGGCAGCGGCATAAACTCAAAATTATGATTCGAACATGGTAAAAAGGATTGAAGCTTTATGTAGGGAAATGTACCTGGTACTTCGGATAATCCAGAAAGGAAAATATATGAGGCGTAATAGAAGCCAAGAAAGTACAAAGAGGCCAAACACAATGCTGGCTCCCACCTCGTTTCCAGCATATTTGAAAAGTTTTGCCGACTCCAAAAAGACATCACTTGCATCGTGCAACGCCAATATAACAGATCCAACACGGAAAAAACTGCATAAGTTGACACAAAGTGAATTTTGGAACAAAGTTGCAAACAAATACAAATATAGAGAAGACATTGGGGGAACTTAAAATTTTAACTAGTATTTCAACAACATCCAAAAATGAAACCATCAAATTAGTTAAAATTTGTCATGACAAAGAGAACATCCTAGGAGAGTTCACTATTGAATCATAGCAGACAAATTAGTTTCTTCAAACAATAAATTTATCTATCTGAGTAGTTCATATGTCACATTGCCCATATGAAAAAGCAAAAGGAAGTCAAGAAAATCATAGTATTTGGATAACTTCCTTTTGCTACCTAATTCATATTTCAACATTAGATTTCTTTCTAAATCTAAAGAAAGCATCAATAACTTACCCCAATATATAGGAAGTCGAAATCAGTCCAATGGTTACTACATGATGTGAAAGCATAACAACAAAGTCTTTCCTTCGAGTCTCCCAAACAAGCAAAGCTGCCACGCTATAGACATAGAATCCACACTGGTACATGTAGAAAAGCTTTAATTGAAACCTTGAGGTACAATGGCAGAAAAGATTTCTGTCAGAACATGAATCATTTGTTTTTCTTTCAAAAGTTTAGAGACAAAATACAGAAAACAGAGAGGACGTGACAATTGGGAAGAGGAAGGTTCTTCTATATAATCAACATCTCACTTGACCAAGATATACAGCGCACATGTACGATCGACAAAAATGGTCCCTAGAGGATGGACATGTGTTAAAGATAACATTGAAGTTGAGGCTCCTGCACCATTTCCCAAGTAATTGCTGTTAACCTTAATCGTATTTGCTTTTGAATTGTTTTATAATGAGAAAATGAAGCTTCTCTTCTGCCTCACATTATAATATCCAGATACGAGCTATAAACCTGTCCCTAGGTAGCTTCCTCTTTGCATGATGCCAGTTCGTTAACAAGACTTTTGCGTGAATATATTCCATGTGCAGGAATATGGCAAAAGCACGTAAAGCCTCTAATGGATCGCATACCAGTTTTTCCATCCTCAGTCAAAGGTCATATGCCTTGATGCTATAAAATATAAAATAATTTGACTTCATACTCTGCCAAAGAGCAGAGGTTTCAGGTTTTAATACCTTGGCTTTCGGTTTATCAAATTCTAATAATACAATCAACAGCCCCTTTTTGGTTAAGAATGAAGTCAGATTTAAATATAGCTACATCATATCTCTACAATAAATTTCATGAGGTACCATAACCTCAAGTCAGAAAGAAAGTTCAGCAGAGCGTTAAGATTAAAGGAGTAAAAATAACTCACTTCAGTGTCTGGACTTGCCAACTATCCCAAAATGCTCTCGTGCTAGTGAACCAAGGCTCTTTATAAATAACAAAAAGTGCAAATGCCTCCGAAACAGCATAATAACTTAACTTCCACATCGATTCGGTTGTCTTAAACATCTTCTTGTTTGGTCCATTCTTCAAAAAAACTCTTAATTGCTTTTCATCAGTTGGGTAGATGAGCCATCTTGCAAGTCTCTGTAAGCGATGGAAGAAAGATACTAAACACACTGTGACCCATTAACTACAACATATACGATAGAATAAATACCTGGTAAATATGCACATCGAGGAGAAGACGAATAATGGGGAACGCCAAGGAGAAGTAGAACACAAGATAATAGTCATTCCACTGTGGGGCGCTCTCCTGCACCAAATGTGAACCCATCTGCAACTTAATCTTGCCCCAGAGATAGTCGTTTATCCACAACAGATAAGAAGACCAGCAATTGATCTCATCCTTGAGCAATGCAGGTATTAAAACTGCCGATAAATCTCTTTCGAAATATTGCACTGCCCATGCATTGCCAGGACATAGAATGGGAGGATTCTCATAGACAATTCAAAATCAATCTAAAAAACCCAGCAACCACGGAAATTCACAGGGGCATATTTGAAACGAGTCAAAGAAATGGCAAGAACTCCATTTAGGATCTGGGTTACTGGATTAATGGGCTCTTACTGATATGCATTGATGAAAGATCCAAAGATAAATCAGATCCAGGCGAAAGAGGAATCAAAAAGGTATAATCCTTGCCGGAGCCGCCGCTGCTGCTGCTCATTGCTCTTTCTTCATCTTTTTTCTTTTTGGCTTACGAGTATGTGTAGTACAGTTCTCATTTATATGGGGACGTCTTAGAAAC
Source organism: Isoetes engelmannii (assembly GCA_011763485.2). Lineage (NCBI taxonomy): Eukaryota > Viridiplantae > Streptophyta > Lycopodiopsida > Isoetales > Isoetaceae > Isoetes > Isoetes engelmannii. Next base: position 12,807 of record JAANSK020012912.1, read on the forward strand.
TGATTTATAGTGCCGAGCTGTATATATTGTAACCATATATATACAGCTCGCAGGCTGGCAACCTGGCATATATTGTAACTTGCATATTTCTTTTGGTGTTACAAAAATGCTCTTCTTCTTCTATTCTTAAGAGCATTGTCTATGATTTTTTTTCTAAAAGGACCCAATAGGTTAAAAACTGGTCGAATCCCGAGGGAACTTGCATAAAACAACCGACTATTTGAAGCATTGTCTTTTTCTCAATTTGAGGGATAACACTCTGGAACGCGGGTGTTAAAATCGAGGGACCAGAGGGCTGGAGACCTGATATTATTTTAGTAGGGCATAACACCTACGTTCTAGGGTGTTATCTGCCTTAACAAACTGGGCCCGAGAGATTTATGGTGGTTTTCCATAACAAGCTAGGTGTTTATGGCCATTTGGCATAACGAATAAACACGCCTTCACTGAATAAACATGCCTTCACTGGTAGGTCACACCACTGCAACAATGGTTGAGATTTTATCTCAGCTATAAACTTGACGGCCAATTTGTTAAGAAGTTATGACAAGGATTTGGGCATATTCAATACCGGTCATCATATCAAAGTTTTGGTAAGTAATTTATTACAAAATATGCGAGCCTAACAATATAAGCATAACACAACCGCTTGTCATAAACTATTCGACACCAAAGGGAAGATGTTATCGACCTTAACATCTTGTCTGGGGTCCTCTTGTAGAAAAATGTAGCGGCTATAATGATGGAGAGGCAAGTTCGTAATATTTTTTTTGCACATACATATAGCAATAGCGACCAAGTGAGCATTTCTAATGGCTCTTGCGATGTTTCTTGCTTTATACTTCGATTTCTCCTGTTGTATAATGCGATTTTTGTGCTTTGTTTCAGGGATATTCCATCTTTTGACCTTGGATTAACACTAGAGTTGTCCAGGAGACCATTTCATGTTCATGGACCAGAATTGGTTCAGGATACCCCCTGCCACTTAAATCCATGTATCTAACAGAAGAAATTTCAATTTTACAATATAACACCACCTTTTGATTCTTAACTTGATTTTTAATTACTTGTGAGGATTTTATGATTAATGGATTCACCCATACCTTGTAGTGATTGTTCAAACTTTAGAGAAACTGGCAGTTTTCCACCAGTCCAGAACTGCATTTCTCATTTTTCTATCATGAAGGGATCCAAACCTTGCTAAAAGTGAGAGTAATTGTTGTTTTATGATAAAATACATTGAGTTGCATGTTCTTGTATTTGGTGGCTATCATTTGACACCAATTGAAATCGTTAAACTCCATTTTGCTAAAAAAAAGTTGATTGAGGTTGGGAAATAATTTCTTCCTCTTTATTACAAGTTTTGGCTTGATTCTTGTGGCTACGAGTTGTTAACTATAAAGGCTATAGTATAATGATTTTTGGAGGCGTTCATAAGTTATATAAATGTCAATATTAACTAAACAATTCTAGAATGGAGCTCGCATGAAAACGACAAAAACTTAGATAAATAATATATTCAGAATTCATATAAAAAATATATGTTACAATGCTATAGTAAAGCCCATCTATAAGTCTCATGAGAGCAATGATCGATGCATTCTATATATATCTAAATATGAGGTGATTATATCAAGTCAAATTTAGTGTAGCTAATACGTAACCATGTATTTTCTAGAGTTAATCAAGGCCTACAGTAATAGGATATACATATTTAGAGCTTAAAAAGTTAATTTAGCTACAAAATTATGGTATCAAAACTCAACAAGATTGTAGCTAGTGATGTTTATTGATGAATTTATGAAAAAATTGCAAAGTTTATCCATGGCAATCTATCATTCAACCAGAAAATGTTTCATGCCTATTTTTGAAGTTTATATAAAAGAAAATGAATTCTTTTACATTACCTTTCCCTAAGAAGCCTTTTAAATTATTCAAAACATTATAATAGACATATATAGAGGTTCCCAATGTAGTTTTATTGAAAAAATAGAAACAATTCTACTTATATTTTACTACCATAAAACCAGTCTATATGTTGTTGCTAGAAAGTGTTGTAATTTAGGTATGACAACAATATAAATAGCTTATATTTCAAGTTTCAGCCTAAAATTCATTTTCGAGTAAAAGTTATTGATTTGATTTGGGAACAGCCTTCTAGGAGCCAATATTGGTTCACAGAAGACAGAAAACAGTTGAAACTGCCATGTTCAAACGGTCCTATCTTCCTCCCCAGACCTTGGATTGAGGTGCGGTTTTTTGTGTTTTACTCTCTGTCTCATCTAAAAAAATAACAAAATAATGAAAAAAAAAAAAAAAAAAAATTTGTTTTGTCGAGACAGTTTTACTTTTTGTAAACATGAGACAATTTTGACAGGACCCCCTTGGGTTCGTCTAAGCGTAACTTTCAAGTACGTGAGCTGATGGATTTTTAGGTATTTTTGTTGTGTAGTATGACTGCCATATACTGACTTGTAGAAAGGGTTCGTGAATAATTGGGTTGTTGATTTTATATGGATTTTAAAGTGAACATTGCAAATAAACCATTTTTGGTCCATTTAGGGACAACTATAGTGTTAACACAAAACGTGGTTGCAAATCTCAATATCGTGACAATGCCAGCCGAATATCATCCTATAAAGCATGATTGTCCTTAAGTGGTGTTTTTGAAGCTTCTGTGCAAAGGCTTCCTCTTTGTCACATATCAAAATGCTTTTAAGAGCTCCTTGAACGTGGACACCAGGTATATCTACTTTTCTTCTTCTTTGGCATTGGCTTCTCCTAGCTTTACTGCATCTAATTTTTTTTATTGTTTTTTTTTTAAGAACTAAATCTCAAATATATTAACAAATCAAAGAATTACAAGTCAAGTCGAGGAGGAAAGGGCCTGCCCCGAAGGGACAGGAGTACCTCAACACTCCATCCCTCTCAAAAACAAATCCCACCACACCATACAACTCTATCACATAGTATTCACAGACTCACAACAATCCAATGCATCCTGTAAGGCACCACCATCTAACGCCAGTGGGTTAATTGCATTCTAATGCCCAGTTCTCAAATTTACTCTCTGCCCATTACGGCCTGTCTCCTTCAGCCTCGCCATATCTTGCCTTTGTTTCTGATACTGTTGTCTCGTCAAGTCCTCATGTATCCAAACACTAGTCCCCTTCAATAGGGAACGTCGTCTCATGACCTCCAAACGATGCCCTTTACTTTGGAACCTAACTACAACATGTCTGGGATGATCAGATGGTTTACCCACCCGAAATGCATCTGTTATACCACAAGTTTCAAATCTCATGTTCTCTTTAACAAAGTGTTGCACTTTCAAAAAAACATTCTCCTTACTTTCTTCCGGCAATCCTGCAGATCTCAAATTCAAACCCCTAGATTTCAGTTCCTGATTTTCCATGAATGTTTCTAATCGAAATTTGAATTCCCCCTGGTCTGCCATGAACCTGTCCAACTTCTTTTCGGAATTCTCTCCGCTAAAAAATGTACCAGAGAGAGAGTTGCCAACGGCTTCACCTCTCATGTGCTCCAAATCAATTTTCAACTCTTGCCTCATATGTTCCAAATCAGTCTTGTATTCCTCCCGCAAATGGTCTAAATCTACCTTAACATCTCTCCTTAACTGTTCCAGGCTTTCACTAAGAAGCTTCTTCATATCCTTCCTAAACTGATGTAACTCCTGCATCAAACTCATGTGCATCTCTCCCATCAGACCCTTTAAAACTTCCATCTCCCCTCTAGCAGAATTTCTAGAAGGCCTAAACGCACTGGCTACTGTTGCCATAAATCCAAAAAAGGGCCAAATCAAGCTTACCTCCACTCAAAGACGGCAACGAATTCTCCAACTGCACGAATCCACACAAACCGCCCAGGAACCTAGTGTGCACCACGAACTGCTGCATCGATTCAAACTTCGAACGGACTGGTGGGACGGCTTATTCCACGGTGTTCCTTCAGATCAGAATTTAACACACATGCTACTCTTCTCCAGCAAAATCTTACGGAAATATCTCTGATGGATTTCAACCTGCTGCCGGCTTATGCAACGGCTGCGTTCCACGCCAAGGACAGATTAAACGCACCTCGGCTCAACCCACAAAGTCCACGCTGTCTCCAGAGGAGGGATTCAAACAAGCACTTCCAGCCTAAACCGAAAACCTAACACAAACAAACTCAGCAACCCAGCCAAGTACCTACACCCAGGACGAAGCTGGAAGCCCGATCTAACAAACTCGAACAGAAAAACTATAGCGTTGGGCGCCATAGCCACCGCCACCGCCTATCCCCCCTCCCAACACATCCTTTCAGCTCTGAATATTGCCAAGTACCTATTCTATCTTTCCCCTTACTGCATCTAAGTTTGAAAAATGCAAATGACATTTTTAAGGAAGCAAGAAAATTCTGATATGACTGAGATATTATATTCTTGGGATGCTTCTTAGTTTTTTAGAATTTGACCAAAATATTATGTTGTAATTTTTTATGGTATGAGTTTAATATGTTATGACCATAACATGCTTGTTATGGCTATGGTATGATGTTAAAAACTACTAACTAACTAAAACAAATTCGTCCACAATAATGTTACTGGATATAGCACTTTAGAAAGAAGGAAGGAAGGAAGGAACAGCTCAGGTTAAAACCTAGGGAAAAAGGACAATGACTAATAAATTAATTAGTTGCAATAGTATGCCCTTCTGTCATTGTACCAAAATTTTGGTAAATAGTTTATTAGAATAAATATATATGAACATTATAAGCAGATGGTCCTCCAAATTAGGTTAGGGGTATGGTTTTTGTAATGGTGGTGCTATTTTTGGGGAAGGGTTTTTTTTTTTTTTTTATGGTGGAATTTTTCCAAGGCTTTAAATTGGAAGTTTTTTTTGAACACATGTGTTTCTTTTTTTTGGTCTCGACGTGGCTGAGCGCAGATCAGTAAGGAACAACAGCAGCTTGGGCATGGGCGACCTGGCGGGGCTTGGCAGAGGAACTCAAGGGTTCGCCCAGATTCGGCAAGGCTAGTGCTTTAGATTTGGATGTTTTCTTTATCCAGATTTCTTCTCTTTTGCTGGCTCTAATCGTGTCTAGATTCCATGTTTTCTTTGGATTCCAGGGTTTCGGGTGTGAAGAATGCATCTGCATTCTTGTTTTTAATTTTTCCTTGTCGTCTTCTTTTCAGGTTCAGTTCTTTCCCTCTCCTTTGAATGATATAATGGGGCATGCAGATCTGTGCAGGAATGGATCCACCCGAATAGATGCTACCAGCCGAGTACATTGTAGGCTCTGGTACAACGCTTGCATTGTAGCCTCCGCTACAGAGCGTGGGGCGTGGATTTGTGGGTTCAAATCCCACGAACATGTTTCTTTGCTCAATTTTAGTCTGCAGCGGATTCTGCAGGACTTGTATTTCTGTTTGCATTGTAATCCAAGTTCTTCCTTATTTCCAATCGATTATGTTTTTCACATCTTCTCTCTCTCTCTTGAATGATGAATCTCGGCTGCAATTCAAGAAGACGGCATGTAGATTTCTGTGGGAATGGAGTTCAAGAACAGGGCATGTAGATTTCTGTGGCTATGGCTA
>JAANSK020013023.1:0-18394 GCA_011763485.2 Isoetes engelmannii
GTTAGATACTTTTTTAGGTAGTTTTATGGTCCCTTATTGGTACTTTTTAAGACAGGGTGTAGCATGCTTATGCCCAGACTTCCTCACTAGAATAGATGCATTGTTACTTGATGTATGCTACATCTCAAATGATAGCATAAAATTGTTCTCTTGAGATTTCTCAGTTATTATAAATTCCGTTCTTCCTAAAAAATGCAACGTCCATCTGGTTTATCAAGAAGGCAGCATTTATGCAAACAATTCTGCAAAACCGGATAAAAAGGTCCACTCATGTCCCCTTCAGATTGGAAAGGAAGAGAAACTAGTATTGCTGGCACGACCTAATAGCCCTTCTGCTTTGAATCATGTCCTCGACTATTAATTTCATATTCTTTGAAGATGCGTAAGAATATCGGTTGATAATCTGCCAAGGATCGTTTTAACATACTAAGCAGAGATGGAGAATGCCTAGATATGGCAGGCTCTTCAATAAGTGCCAAGAGAATTTGTTCTCCAACTAAAACATGTCCAAGTACCAAGCCAAAAAATATCCAATAACTTGTCTTTTTTATATATATTTCAAATACATAACATACCACAGCCCATGAGTTTGCCCAAACTGATCAAGCACCACACAAGCATATGATGCACATGCATCACCGATAGTCAACAAACCCTCCTCACCTTCATACTCTTCGTCAAGTAACAGAGGCTATATTAATGCACGTCAAGCTTGAGTCTAGACTTAAAAGCTGTAAAAGCGACTACAGCTCACCACATAATGAGGAAACTATTTTACTCAGCAGAAGATCTGAATGTAGCATTGGCATATGCTGAAGAAGTAAAGTCTCTGATTACAAGCTTTCACTGCTCTCCAAAAGTTTTCTTATAAGGTCCAAAGTTCAAATATATGGCAAGAAATTGCTTCATTTTTCAGTCGTCTTGGTGATCAGATTTCAAACTTGTTGCCTTACATATGGCATGGTTTTCTTGGAGGATAATTGTTGCAGTTTATTCCCAGTAATGTTGAAGCATTTTCCTTAAATTCATGCTTAAATTGACCAACATTTGAAGCATTGTTGCAGTTAGTCCTGTCATGGTATATGCATACTTGAGCCAAGACGTAAGACACAAGTTAGCAATGGCTTCTCTATAGAGACCTCGCTACCTCACGTACCTGCAACAAGCTTGACTATTGTTGCATTTGTCCTTACCGGAACAGGACTCACGTCAGCGTTGTTGCATTCTGACTCAAGCTCCCTTTAGTTCTTCGTCTACATCTAGTATTTGGTGTTTCGCTATTGGAGACATACACATCTAATCCTTTCTATATTGAGTTCCTTCGTCCCCTCCACCCAAGGAAATTGATGATCATGAGGAGTCTGAGGTTCGAGAGATTTTGAACACTAACTTTTGTGACGATCATACCATATTATACCATATACACAATATGGTCGTCACACGGACCACGCGCATGGGCGACACCTGGCACAATCTCGTCCACTGGAGTGGCATGATCTTGGTCGTGGAAGCAGGCATATATAGAAGAGTCTCACTCTTCTCAAGTTATTCCGGTTCAACGCCAATCTTGGGCCCTCTTAGCGCTTGTCATGTTCTCATGAGCGCCTTCGGGCCATTGTACTCCTGTTTTGCATTTTTTAGCACCTTCGGGCCATTGTACTCTTGCTTTACTTGTATAATAAAATTCTTGCCAGATCTTGGCGTATACCTTCTGTATTTTTGTATGTAGTTTCCGTGTATTTCGGGTAGGTTCATGACAGTTTGAACTGGAATCCCATTACCAGTTGCTGGTCTGCCTGGAGCTCGACAGTGAATCAACTCGAGAAGTTCACACCTGCAGCTAATCAGACCAAGAAGGTGTTTTCTTTTGTATTGTTCTGCTCCTCAGGATCGCGGTGGCGATCCTACTAGGCTTGTTTGGTTGAAAAAATTCTTAGTTGCTTGCTCATTAGGATCGCGGTTGCGATCCTCTTAGCAGTTGTGGGTTTAAAAAAAAAAAGTTGGAAAAAAAATTTGCTCAACTCAGCTCAACCAGATCGCCAGGGTGACTCTTCTGGGCTTGCCCTGGTAATTTTTTTGCTCTGTTCTGCTCTGGTAGATCGCCAGGGCGATTCCCCTGAGCAGTTCTTTGACATTGTCCTCCTCATGGGGGAGGTTTCATCATATGCACAACAGCTGTAGCAGCTTGCGCAGATTTGTCAGCAGCTGCAACAAGATAACCAGGAGCTTAGGGAATGTCTAAACTCCAATGGGTCAGCCTCTAACTCGGGGTTGAGACCATCAGAGCCTAAGATTAATCTGCCAGAGAAATTTGATGGCACTAGATCCAAACTCCGGGGTTTCTTGAATCAGATTTGGCTTGTTATCCAACTTCACCCTGACAGGTACCCCACAGGTTAGGAGCAAGTGGGTTATTCGGGTCTCTTCTCATGGGGCCGGCTCTCAGTTGATTTGCTCCCTTGCTGGAGAAGCAGGCGCCAGAGTTACAAGACTTTGCTAGTTTCACATCTGAGCTTGACGCTTGTTTTGGAGACACAGACCGGCAGCGGACAACAGTGACCCGACTTAGTAACCTCAGGCAAGGATCACGCCAAGCCTCAGTTTATACATCTGAGTTTCGCCAGATTGCCATCGATACTGCTTGGGACGATGTTGCCCTTCGGGACTGTTTTTGAAGGGGTTTGCAGGAGGATCTCAAGGATATGTTGTTAAGCATGGAGGATCCATAGAATCTATGGGAAGCTATCAAGTTTGCGGTGCGTTGCGACAACCGTCTTTTCGAGCACAGGCAAGAAAGGCGGAGTTAACATCTGTCCCCAGCTCCTCACACTCCAGTAGTCACATCAGTTTCTGCACCGCCATCTAGGCCAGAAGGCCTGGTACCTATGCAGATTGACCGGGCAGTTAGGGGACCCTTGTCGGCAGCCGAGAAGCAATGCAGAAGGGAAGCCAACCTCTGCCTCTATTGTGGTGGGGCTGGTCATATGGTTTGTGGATGTCCAGTTAAGCGCCCAAATCAGTCGGAAAACTTCAGCGGTCGGTCCGAGTAGGACCCTCGTCAGCTGACCACCATTCCTCAGGCTCCATCCAGATACAGTGAGGGGTTTATTCCCTCAGACAAGGTTAACAAGGTGGTCCGAATGCTTGCTTTATGGACAACGCGTTCGATTTCAAGCACACCATTCCTAGAAGCAGAGTCGAGCATCCCAATGTTGTTGGTGTGGTTGATGGACGTGAGATCTCCTCGGGCACAGTCACTGAATGTACTGCACCCATTCGACTTTTGTTCGACAGAGCATCTTGTAGCATTTCCTTCAATCTCATTGCTAGCCCGCATGCGCTCGTAGTTTTGGGTATCCCTTGGCTTGAGTTGCACAATCCGCAGATTAACTGGCGCTCCAGATCTTTTTGTTTTGACAGCTCTTGCCCCAGTTCTGATCCTCTGACAAATCCTGCCTCTGTTTCGCCATCTCTTTCTTGTAAAGTCTTATGGTCTCCTGACCTGACCTCTGCCCATAATTCAAATCATGTTTCTGCTTCGTGTCATGTTCCAGCTCCCATCCATGTTCCTAACTCTGCCTCAGTTCTGGTTCCTGTTCCTGATTCTGTTCCCGTTCCTGCTTCTGCATCTGCTCGTACCACTGTTTCCCTTCCTGTCCCGGTTCCAGTTCCTTCCCGTAATCCGGCTCCAGTTCCCGTCTCAGTCCCTGTCCCCGTTTCAGATCAAGATCTTGTCTCTGTCCTGTTCCTGTTCCTGTTCATGTTCATGTTCCGAAGTCTGTCCCTGCATCTGTTCTGGCTCCCGTTCCTGTTCCTGCTCCTGTTCCCATCTCGGTTCCTGATTCTGTTCCTGTAACTGTTCCTGCTCACCAGGATCGCGATGACGATCTTTCCAAATCGTCTTCACATCCTCGGCTCTGTATCTCGATAATATCACTGCAGAAGTTTGTCCAATCCGGAAGGCAAGATCCCAGTTCGGTGTTTGCAATTAAAGCAATCAGTTCGACTCCTGCCACATCTGTTCCAGTTCTGCCTGACAAGTACAAAGATTTCTCCAATGTCATCGACAAGGTCAAGGCCAGCAAGCTTCCTGAGCATCGTCCTTATGACTGGCCCATTGATCTTCAACCGATGACGACTCCACCCTATGGTCCCATTTATGGCTTATCACCAACAGAGTTGGAGTCCCTGCGCATGTATATTGAGGAGAATCTTGCAACAGGTTTTATCTGGCATTCTCAGTCACCTGCAGGCGCACCTATCTTCTTTGTTTTCAAGAAGGATGGTTCTTTGCGGTTGGTTGTAGATTACCGCGGGCTCAACAAGATCACAGTTCGTAACCGGTATCCTTTGCCTCTGATCCCAGAATTGCTTGAGCGTCTACAAAGCGCACGGTATTTCACCAAGATTGATCTTCGCGGTGCCTATAATCTTATCCGGATCAGAGAAGGTGATGAATGGAAGACAACTTTTCGGACCCGGTATGGCCATTTTGAGTACACCGTCATGCCCTTCGGCCTGACCAATGCCCCAGCAGTTTTCCAGCACATGGCCAATGATGTCTCCCGAGGGTTCCTGGACCTGTTTGTTATCATCTATCTGGATGACATTCTGATCTATTCGAAGACCCTAGAAGAACATGAAGCGCATGCCCGGAAGGTTCTTCAGAAGCTGCGCGAATATGGGCTGTATGCCAAGTTGGAGAAATGCCAGTTTGAGCAAGACCATGTCGAGTTCCTGGGTTATTGCATCTCTCCTCATGGTGTTTCTATGGATCCGAAGAAGGTCGGAACAGTGCTTGATTGGGAGACACCCTCTTCAGTCAAAGATGTCCAGTGCTTCTTGGGGTTTGCCAATTTCTATCGCCGCTTCATCAAGGATTACTCGGAGATTGTCCTTCCTCTGACATATCTCACGTCCAAGAATGTGCCTTTTGAATGGAGTGTGGAAGCAGAGACAACTTTTGTGACTTTGAAGCATGCTTTCACTTCAGCACCAGTCCTTGCCCATGCGGATCCTTCACGACCGTACGTGGTGGAAGCGGATGCCTCTGATTTGCTCTTGGGGGTATTCTGTCACAGGAGGGGGGTGATCATGAGTTGCACCCGATCGCCTATCATTCACGGAAGTTCTATGCTGCTGAGATCAACTATCCCATCTATGACAAGGAGCTGATGGCGATAGTCGACTCCTTTGAAGAATGGAGGCGATTCTTGGAGGGATCCCCGCACAAGGTCACAGTGTACACGGATCACAAGAATCTGGAGTATTTTCAGTCTGCCCGAGTTCTCAACCAGCGTCAGGCGCGGTGGCACACGCAAGTGTTGTCATGCGTAGACTTTGTGATCAAGTATCGGCCTCGGGCACTCTAGGGGAAGCCAGACGCCTTGTCTCGGCGTTCCTGCCTCGAGCCCAAGCCGGGGGATACAGTGTTTGATCAGCAGTCACAGGTTGTGCTAGGGCCCGGCCGTTTGCAGCTGATGGCTATTATCCTGTTTGAAAGGCCTCATGATTCTGCTCTGTTGGACTCAGTTCGGACGGCTCTTCCCGCCGACCCATTGGCTCAGGATGTGATCTCTGCTCTTCAGGATCGCAGTGGCGATCCCCTTGAGCGGACACGGTCGGACTTTGATCAGTTTGAAGTGAGAGATCGGCTTGTGTTCCGTGATGGACTTCTGTATGTCCCAGATTGTGCTCCCAGACTTCAAGTGCTGCAGTCTTGTCACGACTCTCCTCTTGCTGGCCATTTTGGAGTTGCCAAGACCCAGGAGCTCATTGCCCGGGATTATTGGTGGCCAGGTCTCCGATGCACAGTCGAGGCTTTTGTACGTTCCTGTGACACTTGCTGTCATGCCAAGACTCCCAAGCATCTTCCACATGGTTTACTCCAGCCCTTGCTAGTTCCAAATGGCCCATGGAAGAGCATCTCAGTAGATTTCATTGCGGAGCTTCCACCCTCCCAGGGGCATGACGCCATCCTTGTGGCGGTTGACCGCTTTTCCAAGATGGCGCACTTCATTCCGTGCAGCACCTCCATCACCAGTGAAGGCACAGCGGATCTCTTCCTTCGGGAAGTAGTCCGCCTCCATGGCTTACCGGACACCATTATCAGTGATCGGGGTCCCCAGTTTGTTGCCGATTTTTGAAAGTGGCTCCTACAGCTCTTGCACGTAGAATGGGCTCTCTCGTCAGGACACCACCTTGAGACCAATGGATAAGTAGAGCGCACCAATCAGATTCTTGAGCAGTACTTGCAGTGCTTCATCAGTTATCAGCAGGATGACTGAGTTACTTGACTTCCTTTGGCTGAGTTTGCCTATAACAATTCAGTTCATGCTTCCACCGGGCAGACGCCATTCTTTAATTTGTGAATTATGGCACCCATCCTCGCTGATCCTTCATTGCTCCAGTCCCTGATTCGGTTAACCCCAGTGCGGAAAACCGGCTTGACAAGCTCCGTCAACTCCAGGATGACCTTCAGGGGCACCTCCTCCAGACCCAGGAACGGTACCGCCATCATTCAGATCAGCATCGCCAAGATGCCCCACATTTTGCAGTTGGAGACCTTGTTTGGCTGCTGCACCGCGACCGACCCACAGCTCACCCTTGTGATAAACTGGATTACCGCCGCTTGGGTCCATATAAGATCATTGCACAAGTAGGAGATCATGCTTTTCGCCTGGAGCTTTCACCATCAGTACGGCTCCACCCAGCGTTCCACGTCTCTCTATTGGAACCTTATACGGCAAATCCTTTTCCAGATCACATACCTCCGCCACCAGATGAGATTGATGATCATGAGGAATTTGAGGTCCGTGAAATCTTGGACTCCAAGTTCCTGCAACGTCACCTCTATTATTTGGTTGATTCGGAAGGATACTCACCAAGTGATAGAACCTGGAAACCTGCAAAGAATGTGGCTAATGCTCCTGATAAGCTTGCTGAGTTCCACAGGCGTTATCCAGACAAGCCGAGTTTCAGTACTCCGGCTCCTGTTCGGCCCACTCGCTGCCATCATAGGAGGGGGATGGTGTGACGACCATACCATATTATACCATATACACAATATGGTCGTCACACGGTCCACGCGCATGGGCGACACCTGGCACAATCTCGTCCAATGGAGTGGCATGATCTTGGCCATGGAAGCAGGTATATATAGGAGAGTCTCACTCTTCTCAGGCTATTCCGGTTCAACGTCAGTCTTGGACCCTCTCAGCGCATGTCTTGTTCTCCTGAGCGCCTTCGGGCCATTGTACTCCTGTTCTGCATTCTTGAGCATCTTCAGGCCATTGTACTCTTGCTTCACTTGTATAATAAAATTCTTGCCAGATCTTGTTGTACACCTTCTGTATTTTTGTACGTAGTTTTCATGTATTTTGGATAGGTTCATGACAAGTTTCTTCATCAGTGCTTGTATTATTTTGTCTATTAGGAAGGATATTCTCTGATTGATCAAACTTGGAATCCTGCTGAGAATCTGACTAATGCTTTTAATAAAAATAAAATTGTGGAGCTCCACCGATGTTACCCGGATAAGCCAAGTTCGAGTACTTCAGCTCCAAAGACTCGTCCCCATCGTAGGATGGGAATGGTGTGACGACCATACGGGAGTTATGCTCATATGTATAAAGATGGTTGTCACACGAATGCAAAAACACAGTTGCACGAGGCAGGGTTCAAACTTGCATTTGTAGTTGCAAGTCATATACCTTTGCCAACTAAGCTACATGTTTTCCTTAATGATATCCTCTTGTACCTTCTTCATATGCGCAATGGTTTCCAGGAGGTTCCAAAACCTACATATATGTGCGACACTTGGCGTGATCTATCCATTGAAGTGGCGCAATCCTGACCATCGGTTTAGATATATATAGAGGAGCCATTTTGGTTCAATGCCAGTTACGAGCTTCTCTCTTGTGTAACCCTTTCTCTTGCTCTCGTTTATGCTCGTGATCTTCCTCTTCTTAGTTATAGTCTTCTAGCTCTTGATGTTGTTGGCAGTCTTGACCATCCTTGTTCTTATGTCCTTGCTTGCCCTTTGGGCTCTTGTATATATTCATATTGCTACTATTACATTATAAGGATTATACTTTCGTCGTATTTTGCCTCATTCTTGTATCTTGCTCGTTGGCTCATGGTAGGGGAGGGTTCAAATACATGTGTTTGTATAGAAGAGTCATAGGCAAACCATTGCTAAAAAGCCATATGCAACAGTAATATATACAATTTGGATACTTTCACAAGTTGCGCACCGCAATACTGCAAGTCGCTCTACATGCCTCACCTCGTCTGGATTACGACCAAGTAGAGTCTTATGCCCAGCTGCTAAAAGAAAAGTTATTGGGAATTTTGCAGCTACTCACATTAGAGCAACAGACTGACACAATCCTTTTGAGTGCCACATAATGATGTTTTAGGAGAAAACAAACAAGAGGCCTTGGCATTCGATAAGCTTTCCTTGAAATAAGTGGTTGGATGCTGTCTAGTGGCGTGACGTTCAAACTACTATCTGTCTGTCTGTCTGTCTGTCTGTCTGTCTGTCTGTCTATTTATCTATGTAAGGAGCTTAAACACCATGTCATGCTAGTAATTGATCCCACTCTCAAGTGGCAGGTGATCAAATAATACAAAGCTTTTCTCAAGAGCAAGAACGCACACTACATGGCAAAGCATCAGCGAAATGTTCTACCTCCTTGATCGTCATCCCAATATATTTTAGAAAAGAGCAGTGCAAAAACCTATGCAACCACTGAAAATATCTCTCTAAAACTGCAGAAGCAATATTTGATGCACCTTTACGACCTTAACGGTGCTTCAAAGTGACGTGCCAACGTAAACAGGTCTACCACTGGTTGTAACAGATGCAGATGTCACTAAAGGCTTGCAACATCTCGCAAATGGCAAAGCTGCAGATTTATATGGCATGCAGGAAGAACTGGTAAAGGGGGCTGGACCACAGATTGTCACCGTCCTTACCATGCTGTTCAACATAACCCTTATAGAAGACTTTCCCTCACAATGGATCGCCATCAGAGTGGTTCCAATACATAAGGTAGGCGAACCTCACTGCCTACCAACTACCACAAAATTATGGTCAGTCTATTGTTGGCAAACTATTGGCCAAGATCCTTGAGCAACAACTGACGGCATGGGCATGGAAACTTGATAGTCGATGACAAAAACAAATGACAGGATTTATATTGGTGCTTTGTGGACTTTGCCAAAGCTTTTGACATGGTCCATAGGGAGAAGTTGAGGGAAAGATTGATGGAGTTGGAACTCCCCCATGAGTTGCAAAATGTAGTGTATAGGTTCTATGAAACATGCTTAGCTCAAATGCCACCATCAAACAAGTTATCAAAAGTAGTCTCGGAGTCGGGGAAGGGTGCCAAATCTCTCCCATGCTCTTTGGATTGTACATTGATTAGCTTGAGGATTGGCTTGTACAGCATGGTGATGGAGGGGCCAGGCTTGCTCACCACATCATTCGGCAACTGAAATATGTGGCTGACATAGAGCTCTTGGCTTACACCCATTGAGTATGCAGCAGCATCTAGATGCACTGAATACTTTCTACCAGGCCACTGGAATGAGTCAATTTGGCCAAAATCAAGGTGCTCCTGGTCTCTTTTTGAGGAAACAGTGGCAGCCTTGTTCCACTTACCAAGGTCAAGTTATGGAAGTAATGCAAACATACAAATACCTAGGGTGGAGTTCGCTACCCTGGGAAAATTGTATGAGGCAATGGGCGGCGATAGACTGGAAGGCTCTCTATGCAATGCAGAACAACTGCCGTATAGTAGAGCTTTACGAATGGTCACATCATTAGCATTTGTTCAAGGTGTTGGAGGAGTTGATGCTTCTATATGGAGTGGAAGTATAGGAGCCAGTTATATCACTTTCCACTTTGAAGGACTAGAAAAGGGTATGGAAAGCCTTTCTGACTCGAGCATTTGGAGTCAAGTCCACGGCCTCATATGAAATTCTGTTGCAACAACTCTTCCCACCTCTTCAAAGAACTGCTATGGATTGTCAGAAGGTTGTAAGAATAGAAACCCATGCCTTCCAATGCCTTAAAAACCTCACCTACACAATGGCCATGGATCCACAAGGCCTCAATGCCTACAAAAAGGAGAAACAAGCCATATGGTGCTCCAAATGGAATATGCAGGAACACGAATGCAGGCATACAAATGAAGATCACAATCGCCTGTAATAATATCTAGGCACATGTTGCTAAGTAACCTTTGGAATAACAATGCTTTGGAGCTGATAAACATATTGCACTACAAAAACTAGATTAATCCCACACTTTTCAAAGCGGTACATGTTAACACATTTACCAATGGAAAAGCATAGAGCATGTGTGCTCATGAGGTGCCTCAAAATTGAGATGGGCAGATTGGCTCAGAAGAGCGAGAAAATAGGGCCTGCGGCATCAGCCAATGGATGTTATTGAATATTAGTGCCACACTCTTCAAAACTACCCAGCATTTGCACCTAACCGAGCATGATATATGATGATGAACATGCCTTCAGTAGAGATATTGGCATCTTATATTCAGTAGTACTAGACATGCATGCTTAATTATGCTCCTTATCACTACATTGACATATACAAATGTACAGTTCATTAGCAAGCTTATTACTGCTAAGCTTTTTCCCTCGAAAACTTTTTAGGGCGAGGTTTTCTAAATCCTGGATAGTAATAGACTGGTTGTTCTTTGTTTGTTTGTTTACGTTTTGGGGCCCATATGCCATATGGTCTATGTGAATGATAAAAGCCAATTCAATTCAATTAATGTTAAATTCCTATCCAATGGCCAGAACCAACCGGTGGATAATATGCATCAAAATAGTAGAGGGTCAAGGTGGGATTTAATTAATGTCAATGTTTGCGATTTTAATTTTTGTATACTGGCAACCAGCTTAGAGTTCAATATGCATCATTGTTTACTTTAGCCCTATTGTACATCCTTCTTTGGAAATTAGATGATCAAATGATCTTCTTCAATTGAATCCATATCCATAAATGTCATGTGTACAACATGAATGTGTATTGTCTCCGAAGGTGGGTTACAACTGATTGAATTAGGGTATAAACTAGTGGTTAGTTCGTCATTTGGCCAAATTTTGAGCTTGACGATTACCATTTTAGCAAATTTCAATAGGATTAGAATTACAACAAAAAAGTTATGCAAAAAAAGAATTTCAATAGGCGCCAATTTTAGTCCAAATCGAGAGCAACAATTTGTCCGATAGCAGCGAACCCAATGGTCACAAAGCAACAATTTGCACTAGCATAAATTTGTTCGCAACAAGTTTTTCCACTTTGGAGAAAAATTCTCTCTCTTAGTGCTTAAAATCCGATGGATCTATAATTGAGGAGGATAGTTTAGCTAATATCCTAAAATTATAAGGGATTGGTGTAAATACACTGAATTACTATTTTGTTACTAGAAGCAGTTTTTAAAATAATTGCAATACTACGAGCATTTTCGTAATATATCGGGTTCGAATTAGGTGGCTCATCAAACTAGGATTAATGGTGCCCCACATTTGATATTATCGGATTTTCGGATTTCTTGAAGCCCACTTTCCACATTTCTTTGTATTTTCTTGCAAAAATAGCCGGGAAATCGGTGGGACATTTTTTTTTATCCAAGTCGGATATTTTTAAGGATGATCAGATTTTTCGGGGCCCAACCCCCCTATTGGCAAACCATGGTAATATAGAACAAGATTTTTTAACGTCATGCCACTAGGCAGCATCCAACTGGACATGTGACCACACACCACACTACATTGCTCGGTTGGGCCTAGTCCCCAACCACTTTACATTGCGTCGATGGATTTTTGAGACCCAACAGTTTAGAGTGCGACTCTAGACGGTCTCGAACGTGAGTTATAGGGGCATTTAGGTAAATTTTTCCAAGAGTTTAATACATAACACCCAATACTACCACCATTGACATTACTTAAAACCATTAATTAAATCCTCCCATTGACCCCCTTGTTGTTTTTGGACGCAAGTTATAGGGGCGAGTTAACTCTAGATGCAAGTTATAGGCGCATTTAGGTAATTTTTCCTAAGAGTTTAATGCATAACACCCAATCTTACCACCATTGACATTACTTAAATCCATTAATTAAATCCCCTTATTGACCACCTTGTTGTTTTGGTGCATATTTTTACGAGGTGTCCATCGGTAGGGGAGAGTTAAGTACATGCATTTATATGGAAAAATCATAGGAAAACCATTGCTAAAAAGCTGTATGCAACGGTAACATAAACCATTTGTGTACTTTCACGGGTTGCGCATCCCAACACTCCAGATGCTCAAAATGCCCATCCAATGGTCCAAATCAACCCTTAGATATTATGCACCAAAACAATAGGATGATGACGGTATTTATAACATTCACGGGAAGTCGTGGCTTATGGGACAATTTACAACACACCTAGATGGGGTCTTCCCCACCACTGTACATGATCGAAGTCAGTATTTATAACATTTGCGAATGGGACAATTTACAACACACCTAGATGGGGCCTTCCCCACCACTGTACATGATCGAAGTCTGTACTTCTCCCGCTAACTTTACAACGATGCTAGGCTCCAACGAGGTGTTGAACCCGTGACCTTGAGTATGGTAGTTTAGGGTCTTACCATAGGGCATAAAGGGGAGTTTAATTAATGTCAATGCTTCTGATGTATTGGATGTTATGTTAATTTTTGTATCTGGCAATCAGTTTCGAGTCCAATAGCCTGCTTCATTATGCAAATAACTAATGCTTCAAGGTTTACTTTAGCCTTAATTTGCCTGGTACATCCTTCTTTGGGGATTTAGATGAACAAATGATCTCCTTCAATTCCATCAATGTTCATGTCTACAACATGAACATGTTGTGTCTAGTGGTAATACACTAGTCCCAACAATGTGAATTCTTCGAGTTCGAGGCCGCTCAAAGTTGCACTCTGAACTGTTGAGCTTCAAAACCCACACGCAATGTAAAGTTGTTGGGGACAAGGTCGAACCGACCAATGTAGTGTGGCACATGTCCAGTTGGATGCTGCCTACTGGGTGATGTTAAAACTCTTATTTTCTTCTTCTTCTTAAGGTGGGTTACAATTTATTGACCCAAGTATAAATTAATGCCTATTCTTCATCATTTGGCTAAATTTTTACCATTAGAGTTTTGGCAGATTCCAATAGGATTAAAATTACAACAGAAAAGGTTTTGTACATAAATAAGATTCTCAAAGATTTACCGATGTATTTACGTTTTTTTTTTCCAAGTATTTTGGTTTCACTCTAGCATTATTGTAATAGTTTTTGTTTCATATAATTCTTATAAAGTTCTAAAGTCCTTATAGGTTTGGCTAAATTTGCTTAGATCTTCATAAAAACTTTATCCAAAGTATAGATCCAAATTCTAGGTAACCAAATCAAATTCATGTTCAAATTTCTAGGAGGTTCATATTTTATACCCTTGATTGATCAGTCTTAGAAAAGTATCAAGACAAAAAAGAAAGCATTCTTATGATGATAGTAGATAATCGGTAGATTCATATTGAAAGGGTTTAAGTGACAAACTATTTATGTCATGTATGCAAGAAATATGCCTAGAGAGGTTATCATGATTTAAATCAACAAATAACCTTGCTTTGATCTAACTGCCCTTTTTGAGTGGGACTTCGATTCTGCTTGCCTCGGGCTTGAGCATCAGTAAACATAAGTGTGTCACTCACAGGAGGACGGATTTGTTACTGCTACAAAATCTCCACTTTCAGCCAGTCGATAGCCCTATCAAAAGTAAAAAATTTGAGAGTTTTTCCTCCATATTGATCATGAGCCGTACAAAGGATTTGATCATTGCCTCGGCCTCTTCCTCCTCCGGTGTCGCCATAGCAATGTCCCACTATGGAAAACCCTAAACTAGGCGCCCTCTTTGCTTGCATGTGAAGCTAGAAGATAGAAACTCTGTGGGCGCGCTCTATAAATACACACTATATACCAATAGCTGAATAGGTGCCCCAAATCATATAAAGACCATTGTAAAAAAGACGTACAAATATATGTTTTACGCGACCAACCATTTTTTGTGATATTCGATCTTGAGACTTCTTCGGCAACCCATACTGATGTACCTTCTGCGGTTGCCATCACTCAAATGTTCCATCACGGCCACCTCTGGTTGCAACACTTGCAATCCAAGTGGGGCCTCCAATAGCTAAAAAATCAGGAAGTCGAGCTGAACAAAAAAGAACTTGAGCGCCTATCTGCAGAAATACAAAGGCTCAAGACATAGCTCCAAAATGCAAGCGCCCACATCAATAAACTGCAAGCATATTTCTCTGTATCTGAGCACCGATTCTTCACAATCCGGGCACAGAAAGCAGCAACTGAAGAGGAGGTCCGTAAAGTGACATATAACGAGGCCATGCTGCTACTTCAATTTGAAAATCTTAAGTCCCAGTTAGCTGAGGTCATCGCGAAGCTCAAAACAGATGCCGACTCCTATGCGGCTCAACTCAACATCTACAAGGAAACGATAGACAGAAAGTCCGTCCGTCCATCCGCACTAGAAGATCAATTGACCATGCAAGTGCCTGGTCTTCAAGTGCAGATTGCCGAGTGGGACTCCCTCTCACTGCCGCTGCCCAGCAACTTGTTGAGTCACAAGCAAAGGTAGCTGAGCTACAGACGTCCCTCGTTGACAATGCTCTTGTCAATATTGTGCCCAAGGCCATCTATGATGATCTTTAGGCCAAGCACGACGCTCTGCACACCACCGCCAAAGCGAAGATTCGTGTACTTCAGACGGATCTTGACCATGAGCAGAAGATGGTCGAGGACTACGAAAGCTTGAATTCCGAATTAGATTCGAAGTACAACAATTTGATCTCCTTCATGGAGACAATGCCTCCAGCTGCCAATTACAAAATACATACCGCTCTCAGGAAACTGGAATTTTGGAGTACATGGATTCAATTGGGTGGCCATATTGAAAATCCTGTCTCCACCACTTCTTTGATTCAGAACTGGCCCCAGCTCAACACTATTAAGCAAGCCTTATTTTGTGACATGGTGTATTTTAATCTCCTTCATTTGAAAGATCCAAGTATTCTTTATTTATTGACCATACAGCCAATGGCTTTTTTTTTATTGGGACATGCTTAATCAGTAGTTTGTCATCAACGATTATCGGGGTCACTATAATGCCTAGAAGACAGCCTATGAACATGATGTGCCACACGACCTTCTCTTCAATCCTGCAAATCCTCTGCTGCACACATTATATCGGGACTAATGTCTACCAGTCAGCCAAGAACAGGCTCCAGCCGCTACTCCAACAATGGCTACCAATGACCAGGGACTCTGCAAGCACACTTGCAAATGACAGAGAGCTGAGTATGACACAGATCGCTATTCAATACCATACAGCTTACCTGCAGCTCCAGAACATTGCACGGGCTCCTCAGCAGGTCGAACCTCAATGGGCTACCTGGTCCCCAGTTCCTGTCCATGGACTTGTCCCGCTCACACACTGGCAGCAGCTGTGCCGAAGATATAATCTCATGGAGATGTCGCACATCAACAACTTGTGCATATCCCTCCTTCAGGCACGAAAAAATGTCAAGGTGATCCGCTATATGCCCTTGGGCACCAACTCCTACTTTGTCATGCAGGATGGCTATTGGCGGGAAACTTTTATCACACACAAAGACAATCAAGCGATCTGGTCGGAGACTCTCACAGTGATACGTGATGACCCAAGAGTCGACCCACATTTTGTTTGGACGGCAGTCCTGGGCACCTGAACCAAAACTGGACGGGCATCAAAACTGGATATATATTTTG
The DNA here is from genome assembly GCA_011763485.2 of Isoetes engelmannii. Taxonomy (NCBI): domain Eukaryota; kingdom Viridiplantae; phylum Streptophyta; class Lycopodiopsida; order Isoetales; family Isoetaceae; genus Isoetes; species Isoetes engelmannii. Next base: position 15,871 of record JAANSK020013023.1, read on the forward strand.
TATCTGCTCGGCTGGGGTACTTACGCGACCATCATGCTCGCTTTGCAGCACTTTGCCAACAATGCTACGCAGTCACCGAACCCTGACGTTTATCAATGGGGTGTTCACTGCCTAGCTTTGCACTATCTTTTGAGGTAGCTGGAAACAAATAATTACCAGATATACCACTTCAATCCAAATACGGATCTCTCCAAGTATGGTATCGAGGATGTACTCCTCAACAGGTGCCATGAAGTCCCTGCTTTGGTACATGAAGTTTTTGAGGAAATGCTACGAACAGATTTCCTTATAGGCACCAGCAAAGCCATTGCTCATCTCACTAACCCATGAGATCCTTCACGGCGCCAGCACTTCCAGACTTACTATGAGTGACCAGTGCGGCCAATCTATCTCTAGGTATATGGCCTCCTCTAGAGACGATTCCCCCCTATCTTCAGAGAGTTGGGCTATGTTCCCGGGGGGGGTGGGGGGGGTGGGTGTTAACATTGATGCTACATCAATGTTATACAAAGGCAACCACAACATGTCCACACGAAGGCCATAGGCACGACCCGGGGCAGGGGAAGTAGCACACCACATAATAACAAAAGACTCACACAGCTGCTCCCACAATTTTGTGCACGGGTTTACACGATCGAGAACACATGCATGATCCCAATTTTGAGCACGGATTTTGGCACGATCACGACAAATCCCACAGGCAGTTAGGCGTCCTTTTTGCTGCAACAATATTCTGTTATTTGCAGAGTGTGACCCCTGTTCAGTTACAACAACTTTCAATTATCCGCTAAGTGGGCAATCCTTAGTTGCTGACTGTTCTTGGTCCATTTTTGTCTTCAGATTATTGATTATTCTTTGTTCTTTGTTCTTTGTTCTTTGTTCTTTGTTCTTTGTTCACGATATATGATTCTCATACTTGGATGTATTTCTCCACCCGGAGTTGAATAAAGTTTTTGATTACCTTCCTGAAATTGTTCTAAGTGTTTCAAGATTTATTAAATATGTATGCTCTTGAGCGTTTGAGTTTATTAAGTGTGCCTTGTTTGTTCTAAGTGTTCAAAAATTGCTCGATTCATCTGCCTTAGTTGCACATTTCCTTTAGTTGTCTTGAAATCCCACGTGACACTGAGCAGGCTGATCTTTGGAGCAATCAAGATCACTGATTTCAGTGAATCTGCTCAGGCCATCAGCCCGAACCCCAACCAACTTAACACACATCTCAGGGTGTCTCCATAGATGCAGAGAAGGTCAATATAGTTCTTGATTGGAAGACCTTTTATCTTGATTCCCTTGTTGCTGGCCGTTTTAGAATTGCCAAGACTTTGGAACTCATTGCTCGAGATTATTGGTGGCCAGGCCTTCGCCGTAGTATCGAGACTTTTGTATGCTTCATGTGACACTTGTTGTCATGTAAAAGCATCCATGCATCTTCCCAATCTTCCCCATTGCCTGCTTCAGTCTTTACCATTTCCAGATGGTCCTTGGTAGAGCATTCTAGTGGATTTCATTGTCGAGCTCCCATCTTCCCAATAAAGCCACATCTGATCTTTTGCTTCTAGAAGTAGTTCGACTCCATGACTTACTAGATATTATAATTAGTGACCAATGACTCCATTTTGTTGTCGGATTCTCGAATCATCTTCTGCAACTCTGCAAACGTTCATTCTCTACTGGACATCACCCATAGACCAACGAGAAAGTCGAATGCACTAATCATGCCCTTGAGCAGTATCTGCGATGCTTCATCGTTGATCGGCAGGATGACTGTGTTGATTGGCTACCCTTGACAAAATTTGTTTACAATAATTATGCCCATGCTCCTACGAGCCAGACACTATTCTTTATTGATTCCTAGCGCTCATCCTCGATGGTCCTTCATTGCCCCATGATATGATTCAGTCAATCCTAGTGCCAAGAACTGGCTCGAAAAGCTTTGCATGCTCCATGATGGTCTTCAGTAACATCTTCTCCAAGCCCAAGGATATTTTCATCATCAAGCTGACCAACATCCCCAAGATGTGCCCCCTTTTGCAGTTGGTGACCTTGTTTGGCTCTTGTGTCGCGACCTGCCGATAGCTCGTCCATGTAACAAGGTTGACTGTTAGTGCTTGAGGCCTTCTAGGATCATTGACCGAGTTGGTGATGCTGCTTTCCATTTGGAGCTTTCATCATCGTCTTCACCCAGTGTTCCATGTCTCTTTATTGGATTCGTTGGAACTCTATATGGTGATTCCCTTTCCGGATCGAGTACCTCCACCTCTACCACTAGTCGAGATTTATGATCATGAGGAATTTGTTGTTCTTGGACTCCAAGTTCCTGATGTCGACTTTATTATTTGGTGGATTGAAAAGGTTATTCTCCTTATGACTGTACTTGAGAATCTGTAGAGAATATTGCCAGTGCTCTAAATAAAGTTGCAGACTTCCATCCCCGCTATCCAGAGAATCTGAGTACTCCAGCTCCACGCTTGGCATCACATCGTCGTCGGGGGGGGGGGGGGGGGGAACCATAGGAATATTGTAC
>JAANSK020013134.1:0-18390 GCA_011763485.2 Isoetes engelmannii
TGCCTGAATTTCTCTTCACTGCAAATCTACACTTTTTTTTTTTTTTTTTTTTAAAAATTTAAAAAAATTGGTGGATATCGCTAGCGATATCCACCATATTAAAAAATAAAAAATAAAAAATAAAAAAAATTGGCGGATATCGCTAGCGATATCCACCAAAAAAAAAAACCGGCCGGCTCCCCGGAAAAGCGGATATCGCGAGCGATATACAGTAGATAAGGGAGTCAACGATGCATAAGGGAGTAGATAAAGTGCGCCTTAAACGCCACACCATACTGATATTCGGGATACCACTTGGGATATCGTCCGCCGGGATCCCCACATGCAATTCCGATATCCGGGATCCCCAACTCGGGGATTCCGGAGCCTGAAATTCCGCAGATGGCAGATACCGGAGCCTGAGATCCCCACTGACGCATTTGAATTTTGAAGCCTGAGATAGAAACAGAGCAAATGTTTCTACATCAGCCCTTCGTTCGATCTTGCAAGCTTTTGAAAATCTTATTAGTTCAACATGGCCGCTGGCAGATCCAAGTCCAAGAAAAACGCAGTGTCCAAGACCACCAAAGCCGGACTGATGGGTCGATTGGGTCGATTGGTAATGGTAAAGTATCTGAAGCAAGGCAGATATGCCAAGCGCGTTGGCTCCGGCGCCCCTGTTTATCTAGCAGTTGTACTCGCCCCTGTTTATCTAGTCGCTGTACTCGAATATTTGGCAGCCGAGGTCAGAGTTATTTCTTTGTTATTCTTGATGATCTTTCTTAGGAATTTCTTATTCTTGATGATCTTTCTTCGGGATTTTTTTGGTTTTGGTGTAGGAATAGAAAAGGTCGGATTTGCTGGAAGGCGAAAGCCAGGGGAATCCGGTAGCTATATCTGCAGGTGGAGACGAATCAGCCAGAGGTTGGTCGGGATTGGCTGCAGCTGATTGCAATTGGAGACTCGGCTTGGCAGGGATGGAGATGCTCGGAGGTACAGCATTGATTTTGCTGATTGTGTTGATGTTGAAATCAACATTTGGGACTTTCTTTAGGGATTTTCTTAGGGATTTCTTTGGTTTTGGGGCTTAAGACATGTTTGATTTTGTTAGGTGTTGGAGCTGGCCGAGATAACAAAAAGAACAGAATTATTCCTCTCCATATTCAATTGGCAGTAAGAAATGATGATGAGGTCGGAAAGCTTCTGTCAAATGGAGGCGTCATCCCTAACATTCAGCATGTATTGCTTCCAAAGAAGAGTACTGTTGCGTAGGAAAAAGCCACTGAGAAAACAGAGAAAAAGAAGGCCTGAGAACCTTCTCGTATCCTACAAAATATGGTGTTTTGAAACACCACCAAGCATTACAAATTTTGCCATCTCAGAGCTTATAGCCATTCTTTGCCACATTTTTTCTTCAATACATGCTTATCAGTTAACAATCGTTTGAAACTTCACTTAAAATGCTTTCAAAACAGAACTATAAGTAATGCTTTTTGGTGTATACTTCTTTATGCCCAATGATCTTGATCTTTATACTGCGTTGCTTCTAAAGAAAAGTGCTCTTGCTCAAGGGCGATTCTTGGATTTTTAAGGAGGATTTCTGGCCGATTCCTGCTTCAAAGGGATCTTTTATTGCTTCAAAAGGGTTGAATCTCGGATTAGAGTGCTTCAAGGACAGGGAAATCCTCAATCCTTGGCGGTAAGGAATACATCACATGGCCATGTCTCTTCGCACCTATTCAAGTCCAAAAACGGGACAAATGCACCTATTCAAGTGCAAAAAATGGGACAAATGCACCTATTCAAGTCCAAAAACGCACTGATTTGATGAGACCCATTTCAGAAAAGTACAGGTTTTAAGCACCGGATCTGGCTATGGCGGGTCGGGGATTGATGGAGCCCTTTTTTTGGCTGATGGACGCATGGCTAGACTTGTTTGGCTATGGCAGACTCGTGTTTTTTGAGCTTCCAATGTCGGAACCGGCTTAGAAATTTAGACGCCCTACCTGCAGATTATGCTCCTTTTTTTATCCTTGTGACAATAGCAGTGTATGTGGAAAGGGCATAGCCCACATTCGTCACTTTTCTTCGAAAGATTGTAGATTTCGCCCCCTTCAACACTGTAGTAAGGGTTGAAATCCTCTGTTTTCGGGAGCACAAAAGGGCACGAGAGTGAAGAATTATGAGCTATAATCCCAACCTGTGAGGAATTATAGCCTTGGCCACAGCAAATCGATGTAATCCTGCTAAGTTAAATCGTAAACAAGCCCAGGCGATAAAGCCCTTTGTGGGTTCACATGTCCTGCTCCATATGCGAATGAATCTGCCAATTTGCCTATATTCGCCTCATATTTGCCTGTATCTGCAACCCATCCCGTTTTTTTCCAGATGCAGCAGCAGAGCACGGTACAAACAAAAATAGCTACAGATTCACTTAAAAAACAGAGTCTTGTAAGAAAAAATAAGCACAATTATGCTTTGGGCTATGTCAGAAAGAAATGATCCATTTGGAGGGCTATGTCGGAAAGAAATGATCCATTTGGAGGATAAAACGTGCTCAACATATCTCTAGCCAAGGAAGTAGAACCCTTCGAACCCAAAAAACAGAGATCCAAAACAAAAAATCTTCCAAATTCAAATGTGCCCATGTGATCTCAAGATTCAAAATTCAAATGCACCACTGTGATCTCAGGCTCCGGTATCTGCCACCTTGGGGTTCTCATGCTCCGGTATCGCCAACTTGGGATTCCCGAATATCGGGATTTGCATGTGGGGCTCCGGGATTTGCATGCTACCCTCTGCTACAAGCTTCAATAATTCTTGTAAGATCCACGTGAATACATTGCTGGTTCTCCCCAAAATGAAACTCTTGCACTAGAAGCTCCAGCTTGGATGCCATTGTTGAAGATAAAACTCCAAAATGACTATGAGAGATTAGCTTCTCTTGATGCTTCAGTTCAACTGCAACGACGTCTTCAATTAATTCATATAGGTTTTTCTGGATCATAGTTATTGATAAATTATGCCGGCATGTGTTTTCTGCTTCTGAAGAAGACCCAGAGAATTCCATATCCATGTCAACAATGTCGCCATCCCAGTCCGTCAATGTTGACTCCACTTCTGCTGGATCATCATCACGATCTTTTTGAGTTGAGCCTAGTTTTATCTGCACCTCTGTGTCAGTTATTTGAGAATCACTGACAATTTTATAACCAGAAATGTCCATTGTATTATGCTCAACATTCATAGAATCTGTTTTTAAGACTTCTCCATACAAGTTCAGATGCAGATCTTCCACATTTTCAATGCCATTTACAGCCTCATCAGCATTCAAGCATGAGTATTCGACGTTAAGCAAGCCTTTGCACAATATATCATTATTTGAGACTTCAATCTCAATGGCAGAGAAGCCTGAGTTTGCCAAGGAGTCTTCCAGTTCCAGTTCATCTGAACAGCTTTCAACAGATGGTAAGGGCTTCATCTTTTGCTTTACTTTGCAAGCCTTTGAAGAAGCGCAGACTTCTAAAGTATCCATCTGGTGAAATATTGATACATAACCCTGTTCCATCATGGCTGCGTCTTCTACATTTGATACAGGTTCCATTATACATTCATTGGCATTATCATCTCCATGATGAATGACTGCAGAAAAGAACTATTCAGAAACAATATAAGCAGAAACATGATTGCAAAGAGCAGAAGTGAATCTCTAGTAAATATATATTTATTTTCTTGGCTTGAGCTACAAATGGTCTAATAGGAACAGCCACCCGGCAAACATGAAAACAAAATAGATGACTGCTTCGGCGAATTAGCTGTTCCCTGTATAAAGGGCACAGGTATGCAATCAATTCCATTTTGAAAATGGCTTTGGGAAATTGAGCTATAAATCACCAGTCTTCAGAAGACAATATCACGTAGGGAATCAGGCTACATCTGAATGCTGCTGTACAGTGGTGAAAAGAACTCCATTATTGCTCTTTGGACATCCTATGGTTTACCAATAGAAACATTAAATGAGAGAAACATGGGTTAACACCTGAAAAAACCCATCAACTGATTCATGTTCTTCAAGGCTTTCTATTGGAAACCAAAACACTAGAATACATCATTTCCATGGGGTCTCATTTCATTAACAAAACTCTGCTCTCTAATGAAACCTTCCTGAACTTCAAATGGATATATACCAGCCATGTCCTACCATTCTCAAATTGAACACGTTCCCTTGTTTGAGGAAAGCATATCCCCTTGAAGACCTGGAAAAGTATCTTATCATGATGGAATTATAGGATGCATGAACTGCTTATATCTAGAGAAACTGAACCTTTTGAAGATTGTCCTGCAGCATTGTATAATGCGCAACTAAGTCAAACTGTGCTGCACAGAAAAGAGAAGATGATTAGCGGCTAACATCATTGTTTTCCATTAAACGCAAGGGTAATAAATTCAATGCAGGAAAGTTAAATCACCCTTTGTTAGTGCAGATGTGAATACGTCTGGTGCAACCACAGGTATTGTCATTACTTCATGCATATTCTTGCCACGTAGTATTTGAACTGGTACTTTGAGGAACTTTGGAATGACCCCTCTAGCATGGATAAACATAATCCATTTTAAGACTATACAAAGAATGCTTATGGACAATTCATCAGTTTTTTATAGATTTAAAATTTCTTCATGAGGTAAATCATGCTCACGTCAGTTTGAACAAGAATGTTGTATAATTTTGAAGCTTATTGAAACTGTTCTAGTAGACATGCATGGAAGGAGCATTCTACCTTGCCTGTTATGAAACAGGAAAAAGAAATAGCGACTTCCAAAATTTGCGACATCTTACATGTGGTAGATGTGATTGGCAAAACTTATACTAACATTTGTGTGATAGGTTATGTAATGCGACGCCGTTGTACTGACATGGCTCATTGCTACGTACAGACATATTTTGGTTAGCTTAGAGCCAGGCGCCTATTTTCCAAAAAAAAAAAAATTTTTCCTTTTTTTTATTAATCATTTGGGCCACTTCCCAACCAACATGGCCTCAGAGTCAAGGTTGTCTGGTCCATGGTCCCAGGTTGCGCAAGTGCACTGGGGCAGATGGGGTCCCAGGTTGTGCAAGTGCACTGGGGCAGATGGGGATGAAAAGGGCTCGGACGATTAAGGAGCATTGGAAAATGTACGTAATGGGCACACATAGCCTGCAGGCAGGGTGTCCCTGTATACAGGTTGTCTAAATTTCTAAGTTTTCACCAATACAGATGATATGGATGGAAAATGACGTCCTACCTAATAGTTTCCATAAATTAGAAAGGCCACAGAGTAGAAAGTATCCACTCACTTGATATCTTTCTTGTCCTGCTGCTTTGGATGATGCCGATAGAACCTATGTATATCTTCAATATTTAACGAAAGTAAATACCTAGAAGCATCTACATGCTGCACCAATATGGTAAGAGAAAATGCATCTTCACATGCAGGAACTAGTCAAATACCAGTACACAGGTTCTTGCCAAAATTTACCATGTCAAAGAGATCAAATTTTGAAACTCATAGTTAAACAAGATACACATTATACAAACCCTTAGCCAGCACAAGTGGATTTGAATGGTTTAGGTATGACCATGTTACGAGAAGGGGAGGAGATCCTGTACAAAATATAACACAGTTACAACCTCCAAAGAGGGCTGTTCTTTTATGATAATCACCAAAAGATTGCAATGGAATCTTGCTGGCATTTGGTATAGTGATCAACCATTATCTTACCAAAGTGGGATCAAGTATCTTACTGTTACAGGATAACATGTATGCTGAATAAGGCAGGCCATAGAAAAATCTTGGTCTGTGCATACATCTCATGGACAAAGTAGCTTGTTCTTTGATAAAATGATGATTACCTCTCTATAGAATGACCCATAGCTCAAACGTCAATCTCCAAAACTTCTAATAGCAAATTAAACTAAAGCAACAGGCTATAGAGCTACCATGGCATATTTCAGATCCAAAATTCTCGTGTTGTGCATCAGCTTTCATATTGTTCGATTAAATAGCCCAGATTATATCAGCTAGGATCCTAAAACTTCTAACATGCTGATGAGGTAGGGAACTAAGGATTATTATCCATTTAGAATTAAGATAGGATTCCATGCTATTCCCGTTTCTTTGCGACTTCTATGTCTAAAAGCTGTTTGGTTTCTAAAAATATTTTATACAGCCGATGTGCAATGACAGTAGAGTCTTTATCCCAACTGCTAATATCCTAAAAAGAACTTAAGCACAAACAAAACACGCTTCAACTCATAACTTTCTATATGTTAAAAATCACAAAATTAGGTCTTACATATACGCCCAAATCATCTTCTGTTTCAAAATCATGATCGGATTGTTCATCTTTTAGAGCTAAAATAATTTGATCAAAATTCGCACATAAACAATGAGTCAGTTACACAAAAACTAAAGCGACCATAAAACAAACGATGAATGAAAAACCAGTTACTTACAGTCCTGGAACACAATAACTTTATCTGGGAAATTGCAAGGCATAGAATCTCCTGTTTCCATATCATGTTCGGATTGCTCATCTTCCAAAGCTGGAGCGATTTATTTGCCAGTTGCACATAAACAAGGTGAGCATAAAACAGTTGATGAATAAGACGCTCAGTTACTTACAATCATGGAAAATGACTTTATCTGTGGAACTGCCAGGCATAGAATCTTCCTACAAAAACTTATTCTTATTGAGACACTTCCCATTTATCAATGGGAAAGCATTTATGAAAATAACTCCAAAGACAATGAGAAGCAAATAATAGAACCAATGATTGAAGGAACCTTAGTTAATTCCAGATTATAATCTTCTATTCCAACATCACCCGTGGCTTGTTCAGCATCCAGAGCTGGGAGTGAAGTCCACAAATTATCATGATGTCACGGACTCCCGACATGTGAACTAAATGAGGCATGGAATAACTTTTATACTAACAATTTGAAGATTTGCGTAGTGGACAACCTTTCTGCATCTTTCACAAAAAATATGATCCCATTTTAGCTTTGGGTATGGTAAAAGAAGCTCCAAAAGCTAAGCGTACCAATATATCGTCACATTATGCCAAATTTTCTTAAAGATAATTACATCTTGCAAATCGCAAATTGCCATAATTAAAGGTGTCTTTGCAAAGGTTTTAGTGGCAGGCTGGCCACTCAGTCGAGAAAGGAGGGCATTGTTAGCGCTCAACTACAAGACTAGCTAATCTATAATCTCCATTCTTGTTATTCTAAGCCCTTCATAATGAAAAGAAGCGAGTTATTTGATTTTGCTTTATCGAGTCTATAAACTAACTCCTTTGAGTGGTTTTCCTTTGTGTTTATTTTCATATGTCATGATGTTGAATCAAGTGCAAAAACGCACTCCGCATTGTTTTGTCTTAATTCTTCTGACTCAGCTGATTCTTTCTGCTTGATAATGCTCTTTTTCAGCTGGCAGAGTTCATAAATAAAACTGACATTTCTGAACACCAGCTGGTTAGATTAGGAAAAGACAATGGAGCATTTTTCCCCGCTAAAACTTCGAGGTTACATAGCTTGAACACCAGCTGGTTAGATTAGGAAAAGACAATGGAGCATTTTTCCCCGCTAAAACTTCGAGGTTATATAGCTAGAGACCTGGATGACTTAAGGAACAGGGCAACGTAAATCTGCATTTAGTTTCCAGCCTAATAAAAAAGGTTAGTGCTGAGATATGGACTCTTGAATGATTACACCATTTCTCCAACCAAAATTGACATGTCTTCTATATGCTTATGGAGAGTATTATAGGCATCTTACTGAACATGCATCCTAGACCAGGAAGGTTTTGATCATAGCCTCGTACATTTCTCAATGTCTACTGGGGTGCTTTACTTGGTCTGCGTAAAATTTGACAAATCTAATCATGAAGGTCCAACAAATTATGCTAGCAACAAGCCTGGATGATGACAGCTGATATGAAATCTGATGGACAGTAACATGAAAGGCGACCTTATAAATGGCAGATGCTGGTATGTTATAATGGCAGTCTCTCACACCAGTTGATTGAAAATTATTGCTATTTTGAGATAGCATAATTTGCATTGTGAGACCCTTTGTATGATAGATTACAACTTTCAAATTCTAATCACTTGCAATCATCTGAAAAACTTCATAACCATGACACAGATTGCTTTAAGAACTAAGAATAATTACGCTTGTCAGAGTTTGAGTGCTCGTCTTCTGGTTATCACGTGCGACTGTACTATTCATCCTCTTCTGAATGAAAGGTAGCACAACTTCTCGACACTTTTTTTCTACTTCAGGAAGAAGTACGTTCTCATCAGAGACAACCAAATCATGTGGCCATAACCTAAAGCAACCAGTATTAGCCTTCTTCAAGCAAATTTCAGAAGAATTAGTTACTAGCTGAACTGAATACTAGCAACCATTTCCTATGATTCTAGTTAGCTGGTTGTCACCTAAGGGCAACTCGTATTTTTTGACGTGCTTTTTCTTAACTGATAAAAAACCAAACATAATTATTTTATTGCTAAACCACTTAACGATGGTCCGGCTAAAACCCCCCTGTAGGAGGCTTGATAGCTCGTCATACATAAGCATAAGTTTACATTGAAATATGCAAGATCACAAATTCACATAACCTCACCTCCTAGAAATGCCTGGCACTTGTAGGCCCTTATACCATTTGGTTGACAATATAATCTTTCTTATAGGAAAAGTAATCAATGTATTTCCACATTTCAGTAGAGATATGTCTCCTGATGATATAGATATTGATATGGGATAACCTAACATACAGTTTTACAGGGTGAGCTCTGAGTTCCATACCTTCCAATCATATTATGCAGTGTAAGAACAATTTCCTTTTCTATGTCAAAACAAGATGCAACATCTGACATGTCTGCTTGATCCTGCTGCATGTACGCATGTAGGATAGACTTACATAATACCTTAACCTGAAACTAGGACAAAAACGCTTACATCTTTCAGAAGTTCATTAACCCCATCCCAAATCTGCGATGCTTTAATTTTATCACAGTCTTTTGCACCATTAAGATACTGTGCAAAGGTTTTGTGGCAGAAGAAAGAATCACACAATGGCAGGCTTGCCTCTGTATCTGAATAATGGAAGTAAAATCGTGAACAATAACATTGAAGTGCAACCTACATCTAAATATAATGCCAACTAAATATTTACTTCTAAGGGGATCATCATGTACTTCACATTCTCAACCAATGCCTATTTCAAAATATGTGAATGCAATTTGTAAAACTCGATGATGCTCACTCAGTGCACATGAAAATATTAGGGCGATAACTAGAGAATTGCTTAGAGACATTATCACTTAACAGTCCAGCGCTCACTTACCAGTCCTAGTGCTCTCTCTCTTGTTCTTTTGCTGATTCTGGGCTTCGTCTTTAGAATGGCTGCTGTTGAATTGCTTTGCAGCTGCTTTTTTCTGCTTTACCAGGTTATCTAATGGGACAATCATGCAGAGAACGTTAACAATGTTATGGTCTGTGTAATATGGGCTTAAATGATGGTACCTCTCATGCACTTGATAAGCTTGTCCGTTCCAAATTTTGAAAGCAAACAAAGAGTTCAACTTCAGGCAGAATCTTAGAATGTGTACTTAAGAAGCAACATTCCTCGCACTAGTGATTAGTTTTCTTAACAGCAAATGCTTCTAGTCTAATTTCACATAACTGTATTGCAGTAAGCGAATGATAGATTCTGACAAACCTCAACACGAACATGAAGATTTGACGAGGCTGCTTCCACTTCCGCACGCGAAACTGGTTTTTCTTTTACATCATCAGCCACCTGTATGTAGACAAAGATTTATTTATCGTTACCAAAAACATTTGCGCTAGCTGCGCAGAAAGCGAAGTAGGGAAGTATAGAATCATATGTAAATGCGGCTACAATCCAGTTAAAGCTGGTCGCTAGTTTTTATTGCCAAAAATTGAGCTTAGAATTGCTAATGCCTTTATAATCACGTTAAGACTGAAAGGAAACCCACCATCACATGAAATGGAGAGAGAACAATCGTCATGCATTTGGCATCGAAAGGATTCCTCACAAAACTTCGGTGACTCCATTCCTCGTCAACAGCAGCGCCTTTAGCCATGGCAGGGTGGCGAGTGATTCACGGCTGGTTTAAACAAATACGATGTGCCTCCAAAAGGCAAAGCACAGCTAGACAGAGCCTACTGTTCTAAATCTAACGTATGTGTTCGCAAAAATTGCACAAAAATGTAGCTGTGCTTTCACTTTTGAAGGCCATCCGAGTAGATATCCCCCATGATAGCCTTTTTATTAAGTCATATAAGAAATATCACGGGGCTACAACACAAATGGGCAGTTTATAGAAGCTAGCCGACGCCGCAGTTGTGGTAGGGCAAAGCCCCATTGGGCACGTGCCCGGGGTATAGTCTAGAATTGGCGGATAGCTGGTATGTGGAAAACCTTTCTTAGATTTTGATAGAGGCGAAACAGCTATTGTTCGTGACAGTTGGCCCCAAAATCCTTGCTTGGGCTACCTTTAGTTGTCTGTATATGTTATGTATAGGTGTGTTGGGCTTAATGCCCTTAAGTCCCTACCCCATTTCTTACATCCCCAACTACCAAAAAGAGCTCTTTGATGCAGGGTTCGGGAGGCACGAGCACAGATAAAGTGGGATGTGTATAGAGGAGGCCAGGCAATCATTCACGAGCATTGGCAGCCTAACAACCCCTGGTCGGTCACGGCGTAGTCTATTTGTGCATACAACTTGTATATGCTTGAGGATGGGGCTCGACCCCAGAGTTCGTTCTGTTATGTTTCAGTTATATTTTCGTCAAGGGACTAGGTCCCCCTTCTTTGTACGGGTCGCATAACCCAGTTGGGTTTTCGTGGAAGATAAAATATTGTATCTTACCTTATCTTTGATGCTAGTTGAGGTAGACCGCTCGCAGAAGTTCTACACAGCTTTACAATCCATACTGGTGGGTCCATGAAGATCACAGGTGGGTTTGACTCAGGAGCCGCAAAGGTTCATGGCCTCTAGAACTAAGAGCATACTATCAATTGCAAGCTAATCCTTTGGCTAGGGTTTCTAACTAAGACATCCTTTTTCATGAGATGCATGAGTAGAGCTTACGAGTAGCATCCAAAGAGATCATACTTCTTAGATTATCCATCTAAACATCCATCCAAAGAGATAATACATCTAGCCTTAAGACTACATTCCAATTAACACACATTGGACTAAGCTAGTAAAGAGTAAATGGAGGTAAAGCACTAACTTGGAAGTGTCCATGCGTCACAAATAAGCTGCTATAGCGAAGAGCGAGCTGCTAAGGTAATGACGGAGCTACTGGAAGGAGAGAGCTAGCTGGCACCCAAATCCGAGGAGGAGGTAGTCAAGTGAAAGACACATTATGACTATTTATGGGGGTTGTGTATAAAAGGGTATTTGCACATAGAAGGGGGTATATAAAGGGGTCTAACATGCCTATGGATGTGTATCAAGACTATCATATGGTACTTGTGGCCCTAGAGAACAAATACCCTTACCACATCACCGTGTGGGATGTCCACGTCATTCCAAGGGCCGGGAGTAGTGACATAACATCTCGCATTATACATAATGTACATATAAGCGCGGGGAGTTCTACACTATCCGACCCTTAAAGAAAGCGGACGTCGCCCTCGTCATCGATACTATTAATCTACCAAGATTAACTAGGTAATAGTTTTATACAACCTCTCATTCTTAGAAAGCTTGGTCAAAAATTATACAAGGTTGCAAAGTTTACAGCTATGAAATAACTTTAATCAAAGCATGTTGTCTAGATTGCGTATTGCCCCCTCTTCAAGTCCGTTCTCTTTTCCCACGTAGCTTTCTCTTTACTTGCACATTTTCACGTTATCAAGTGTTCCTTGTTACATTAATTTCCCTTGATTGGAGTAATACCCTTTCAGGTTTCAGGGCAATTCCTCCATCCTTGAATTCAAGGAGATGATGATCTTGCAATAGAAATGCTCCACTTGTAACATACATCTTAGTCTTAAACAAACCAACATGAACGACTTTATGGACTCTTAAATATGGAGGAAGCTCTAGCTCGTAAGCTAAGTTTCCCACTTTCGTAACTATCTTGAAAGGTCTTGTCTATCTTTTAACGCTAGCTTCTTTGTTATTCCAGTCATGAATTTACCTTTTCTGACCGCAATCTTGAGCCATGCTACATCGTCCTTCTCAAAATTCATGTGAGCACGGTGCTTATCCGCATAGGCCTTTTTCCTCACTTGTTGTTTAAGTTTGCATTCCCTTGCGTCTGTGATATTGGCATCCATGTCCTGGAGCATGTCTTGTGCCAGTTGTACTTTGGATACCGGATCATACCAAGTTGCTGGAGTTAAGCATTGGTATCTATGCATTAGCATGAAGGGTGTCATATCCGTAGCAGAATGCTTAGTGCTATTATATGCGAACTCGGTCAAATAGATATATGATTCCCATTATTCTTGCTTTGCATAATGATATCAATGGTAAGCAAGCATGCATCATCTTCGACCCTCTTTGTTGCCTCATGCTCAGGACTGCTTGTGTTAGAAAAAGAAAATGTTTCAGTCCCTCATGATTTGGAGATCTGGAATGGAGTATTCAAAAGGTAATGTCTCCATGTCTTGAGGATCTTACTATGTCCAAGAGTCCTTTCTCATGAATGGGGTATCTCGAATCTGGCCCATTGTACTTCTTTCAATCATATGCAAGAACTCGGCTTTCTTGCATTAGAACAACCCTCATTCCTTCCTTGCAAGCGTCGGTAACTAGCTCATAAGGATTCTCTAGGTCGGATAGAACCAAGATGGGTGTTGTTATGAGCGCTTCCTTCAACTTCTCAAACGCATTGTTAACTTTTTTGTCCCAACACCATTCCATTTGTTGGCATTCTTTTTTGTCATCCCTGTTAATTGTTAGATAATGTCAACTGCAAGTATATCTTCTTAAAACAACTAGATATTTTGACCATGAAATTAAGACAAACAATGTCAAGAATAGCTCAATGATTCATAGAGCAATTTCACAATTTGAATTCATCATTCTTCAAATTTATCTTTCAAACATCTAATAGGATCAAATCACAACTTCCAACTTCTTATCAATGCACCATTTAAATTTATTTTAACATTTCAATGGTCATCACTAAAACACTGTAGCAAAATAATTATTCATTACCAAAACTTCGAGTAGTGAAAAACTATTCGAGACTTGATCCGACCAACTCCTCTCTGCAATGAATTAATTTAATCTGTACATCCTTCTTGTTTTTATTTACAGCAGTCCGGCTATGGTGCCTGGACCGTCTCTCTTGCAGCAATCTGGTCGTTCTTTGATTCGATCGAGAAGTCCAGGAAAATTTCAAATAGGAACCTGCCTCCACAAGTTTTTCCGCGTGCCCTAAAAACACGAAATATAAACATGGAATTTTCCAATGGTTCTTAAACGTCCCTGTTCAAAAATATCTTGCTAACTTATAAATAGCTCCTCCTAAGTTGGCATGGTCATTAAATATCTTCTTAAGCGTGATCAAGATAAATTCGTCATAGCAACTTATCCACAAACCTAGAATTAGCTTCTCAATTCTCCTCCTTAGCTAAATTTCTGTGATGTACTTCCCTTCATACTCTTTGTATTTCCCTGATGTTTAATGCATCAAACAATGTCTGTACAGTTTATTCACATATATCCTTCAGGTATCAACTCAAGATTATAATGTGAACTGATATTTCCAACGTTCCCCCTTTCACATTATGATCTTGTTATCCTCTTATACCAAGATCTTTGGATAAATCCTGAAACCTTTTTGTGTTCAAACTCTTTGTCAAGATATCTGCCAACTGTTTTTCAGAATTTACATATTTCAGTTCAATTTCTCCTCTCTTCACCATGTCCCTGATATAATGCATTTCCATTTCTATATGTTTTGTTCTTTCATGCATTACTGGATTCTTAGTCATGGCAATACAGCTCTGATTATCACAGTACAGACTTGTACTTCCTATTTGCTTAATTCCCAGCTCATTCAAAAACCTTCTTGTCCAAATTATTTCCTTAGCAGCTAATGTGGTTGCTGTATACTCTGATTCTGCCGTAGATAGTGCTATTGAAGATTGCTTTTTACTTCTCCAACTTACAGGTGCTCCTCCAAATATTAATGCATATCCAGAGGTTGACTTCCTCTCATCTATGTCCCCACACCAATTCTGCATCACTAAATGCTTTCAGCTGTAAATCCTTTGAGTTAAAAATGATTCACATATCTCGTGTTCCCTTTAAATATCTCATAACTCTTTTAGCAGCTTCCCAATGCTTTATCCCTGGATCATTATTATATCTTGTTAGCATATTTACAATATATGCTATGTCTGGCCTAGTATTGTTAGCAATATACAACAGACTTCCAATCAACTGCCTATATGGTATTTTTGCCATTCTTTCTCTTTCATTTACTGTTTTTAGACTCATATGCTTTGAAACCTTGCTTCCAACCACAAATGGTGACTTAACTGGATTAGACTCGGCCATGTGAATTTTTTCCAAGACTTGTATCTATGTAACTGCTTTGCTTTATCATCATTGTTCCATTTGGCATGTCCCTGCTAACTTCAATTCCCAAGAAGTGAGACAATTCCCCCAAGTCAGTCATTTCATACTTTGCCTTTAACATCTCTTTACATTGTTCCAGAATTTCTGAATTACTGGCAGCTAGTATGCAGTCATCAACATAGATGGCCATGATGCAAAATTCCCCCTCTTTCCTTAGAATGTAAACATTTCCATCATTCTGAAGCTTTTCAAAACCCTGTTCATTCAGAAATTTATCAATACATTTATACCATTGTCTAGGAGCTTGTTTTAGTCCATAAACAGCCTTTTTGAGTCTCCAGACTTTTGTTTTGCCCTTTTCATATCCCATGGCTTGTTTCATGTAAACTTCCTCTTCCAAATCAACATTTAAGAAGACCGTGCATACATCCATATGATGTAGCTCTAGATTTAAAGCATTAGCTAATGCTATAATCATTCTAACACTTGACAATTTGACCACAGGTGAGTATGTTTCATCATAATCAATTCCCCTTTTTTGAGTGAATCCCTGTGCTACAAGTCTGGCTTTATATTTTGGAGATCCATCTGCATTTTTAGTCTATACACCCATTTATTTTCTATTGCTCGCTTCCCCTTTGGGAGATCAACTAATTCATAGGTAAAAGTTCTTTTAAATGATTTAATTTCTTTGTCCATTGCTTCTTTTCATTTATCTGCATCAAAAGTGTCAAGAGCTTCATCAAAAGTCTCTGGAGTTCCTTTCTCTACTACCATCAATGCTTCTGGAATATCTGACTGTGCTCTTAGTCTGATACTTCTACCATCTTCTCTTCTTCCATATAAATTAGTGTCCACATTTCCTTCTTCCCTAAGTTTAGCTGCCTCTGTCATCCTTTTTTCCTTTTTCTTTATTTAGCATCCTTTCTTGGGTTTCTACGTGTTCACTAATTTCTGATCCCTGCACGTTTTCAGCAACAATTTGCTTTTCTATCTCGTCTTCCTTTTCATCTCCAGTAATGCTCTCCTCTTCATCACTTGATGTTGCATCAAATTTTGATTGCTCACATAAACTTCTTTCATTGTTCTTTTGTGCAGCAGTCGGATCACCTAGCTTAGGCTTGTACAAGACCTTTTCTACAAATGTAACATCTCTGCTTATTATAATGTTCCTTGTTTCTGGATTATACATCCTATATCCCTTGGAGTGTTCATCATACCCTACTAGGTATGTCACAGTGGATCTATCATCGAGTTTCTGTCTTAATTGCTCAGGTACATGGGTGTATCTAAGGCATCCATATGATCTAAAATCCTCAAAGTTTGGTATCTTTCCATACCATATTTCATCTGGGCTTTTTCCTTCTAACCCTTTTGCAGGCAATCTATTTTGTATAAGCACTGCAGTCTTAACTGCTTCCTCCCACAGAAAATTGGGCAATCCTGCATGCTTAAGCATGGCTCTAGTTGCATTCAATATGGTTTTATTCTTTCTTTCAGCTGTTCCATTTTGCTGGGGTATATAACTACAAGTATATTGTCTTCTAATCCCCTTATTCACACAGAAAATTTTAAATTTGTTTGAAAGGTACTCACCTCCTCGATCCGAGCGAACACACTTGACTCTTTTTCCTGTTGCACACTCCATTTCTACTACAAATGCTTTAAAGGCTTCATATGCTCGATCCTTGGACCTCAAACAATAAACTTTTGTCCTTTTGCTAAAGTCATCAAACAAAAGTGATGAAGTACCTCTTCCCTGAAATTCCTGTCACATTGATAGGCCCACAGAGATCAGTATGTATTAGTTCTAATATTTCTTTTGAATTCCTTTTCCCCTTTGAGAAAGGTAGTCTTGCATGTTTTCCTAAAAGACATCCCTCACAAACATGATCGTGCATGTTTGTGTCCTTACAATCGAGCCATCCCTGTTTTGCCATGTATTCAATGTTTTTTAAATTTGTGTGTCCAAGTCTCTCATGCCAGATTTGTAAATTTGATTCCATTGCCAAGTTAATGCTGCCCAAGCAGTTTGGATTTAAACCATAAAGATTCCCTACTCTTCTTCCTAAAAATTTGAGTTCATTCCCTTCAAAGATTTTACAAAACATCTGCTCAGATACTACGTTGAAACCCATATCAACAAGTTGGGAAATTGAAATTAGATTTCTCACTAAAGATGGAACACACAGTACGTTCTGCAAATTGACAATCTTGCCATTCAAGTCAAATAACTCCAGCACTCCCCATTTCCAACTTGGATATGTCCATTAAAGCTTTCTTTGCAATCCTTCAAGATTTTTTCTGAGCATGTGATGGTTTTTTCAGCTCCACTATCTAAAATCAGTAGATCATCACTGTTAGATATGATATTTGAAGCTAAAAATATTTCAGAATTGTTTACCTCATCATTTTCATCTACTGGTTCCTCCTCTTCAAGCATCACCGCTTCTGCCACGTTTGCTTCAACAATGGTGTTTCTTCCACGACCTCTTCCTCTACCTCTAGAGTTAAAATTGCCTTTTCCTCCCATGCCCCCTCGGTTTCCAGAATTAGACTTAGGAGTAGTGCATGTCGAAGCATAATGCCCTCTCCCTCCACAATTGTAACAATTTATCTCTTTGGTTTGATTTGGACAATCAACCTTAAGATGATCATATTGGTTGCAGCTGAAACAAGGACCAAGCTTACTTACTTTTTCTTTACCTTTCTTTTTAGCAAGCAGCATCTAAGTTGTATCTTCATCCTCCATAACTCGATTTTGCTCTACTTCAATTTTCAACATATGCTCAGCTTCAACTCTAGTCCTTGCCATTGTTCTTATGAAGATTGCAATGGTTTCAAGACGTGCTACAGCCCTTGAAATTGCCAATACTTGCTGCTGTTGGGTGTACACGACACCTGCTCCTTCTAAATCAGCAATAATGTTATCAAACTACTAAAACAAATCATTCACATTATCCTTTTCATGATACCTCAACCTCCTTAGCTCGTTCTCCAAAACATCTATTTGAGAAGATGTTTTCTCTTCATAGGTCAGTAGCAGATAATTCCACATTTGCTTTGGTGATAATCCTCTTAGCCTCAAAACAATACTAGAATTGACCTTGCTCATGATGATTCTTTTGGCTTCTCTTACTTTGGTATCATCCTCAGCTACAACCAACCTCGAGCTCACAACTTCTCTAGCCTGACCTTCAGCAGACTGCTCTCCTGTTGAGGATGAGCTCCCTTCATTTTGTTGCAATCACAGTTGCAGACCTGCTTCCATCATTTCTTTGGCCATTGCCTTCAATTAGATCCCACAGACTCTCTACTTCAAGCACATGCTTGATCTTCTCCTTCCAAACCTGGAAGTCAGAATCCCCCTTGAACATCTCAATGGCATTCAACGATCCTGCACCGAACCTAGTAGACATGTTTGTCTGAAAAGAAGCTCTGATACCACTGTTAGATATTGTCAACTGCAAGTATATCTTCTTAAAACAACAAGATATTTTGACCATGAAATTAAGACAAACAATGTCAAGAATAGCTCAATGATTTATAGAGCAATTTCACAATTTGAATTCATCATTCTTCAAATTTATCTTTCAAACACATAATAGAATCAAATCACAACTTCCAACTTCTTATCAATGCACCATTTAAATTTATTTTAACATTTCAATGGTCATCACTGAAACACTGTAGCAAAACAATTATTCATTACCAAAATTTCGAGTAGTGAAAAACTATTCGAGACTTGATCCGACCAACTCCTCTCTGCAATGAATCAATTTAATATGT
>JAANSK020013245.1:0-18384 GCA_011763485.2 Isoetes engelmannii
GGTTTGCAGCTCCTTTAAATATGTTGAGACCTCTTTTTTATAATTCTCCATCATAATATTTACTGTTGCGGCAACCCGAGCAGACTGGACACCAGATGACATGTCGTGTTTAATCCAGTCACTAAAGCGTGCACGAGAAACTCGAGCAACGGTATCCGCAGCAGTTCAAGGAGCAGAGACATAGGGCCAGCAAAGAAGGAAGCTGAAGTAGAGGGAGTAGACGAATGAGGAGAAGGTAGAAGACTGACCGATGAGGAGGGCAAAGAGGAAGGGGAAGGTAGAAGACCAGCAGCTGAGATGGCGAAGGCAAAGAGACAGTAGCAGGCATAGGCAGAATGGGGTGCATAAAAGAGGCAGTCGTGGAATTGGGGCCAGAAAGTGGTGGAAATTGTTGCAAATCCAGATCGGGATTAGAAGAGGCAAAGGCAAGAGGATTAAGGCGTGAATTAGATGGAAATCCGAGAGGAGCCATGGCCGATGACATCAAAACAGAAGAAATACCAGGAGGCGAGGGCATACTAGAGTTATGAAAGGAGGCCGAAATGGAAGACCCCAAATCCGGCATAGGAGCTGATGCCATACCACCTGAAGGCATACACCAATGGAAAGATCAATGTCTAAGCTTTCCAACGCGCCAAGAAACGCCCGAATACGACACCCGAGGAGGGAGATATGACAGAAAACGGCAGAGTCTCTACTCACATGGCACCAGGACGACACACGTATTGCAAATTCTTGTATGATGTCTGATTCTGTCCATCTTGAATGGAAGTTCTACATAAACAGGAGCTGCTTTGGATGATCCAAGTAGTTTTACCACGACATACTCAAAAACTGGGGCTCAAGAACTAGGAATGGAAGTTGGATTGCAAAACTTT
This sequence comes from Isoetes engelmannii, assembly GCA_011763485.2. NCBI lineage: Eukaryota > Viridiplantae > Streptophyta > Lycopodiopsida > Isoetales > Isoetaceae > Isoetes > Isoetes engelmannii. Next base: position 879 of record JAANSK020013245.1, read on the forward strand.
TTTGTATTTAAGATTACCTTTAGAGGCATTCAAATTTGTACTGTTTGCTACCCCTACATCCCACTTCTAAACCCAGTTTCTATTGATCCACCGGGGAGGCCAACCACTTTTGATGATTCTCCCCCAAAGAACGGCATCAAATTGCTCAAAAAATTCCCACTCACTAGGAGTTCTAGAGTACTTCTTAACCACGCACTCCACTTTGTTTTTTTACTTGCTTTACACTGTAGATGGTGCTAAGAGTTTCATTCAACCTCAATGCTATAGCAGCATAATCCTTCGTCCTGAAATTACCCATCTGGAGCTTATTCACTTTCACATCAGCATACTGCTCCACTAGCATCTCCACTACGGCATCATGCCATAGCACCTGCTTCCGGCTAGCATTGGGCTGGCTAAGATCTTCTTCTTCTTTCCATCTCCGTCTTCAGATGCTTGATCATCCTCTCCGTCTTCAGATGCTTGATCATCCTGCACAGGTTATTGGGTAGAAGGGACGATTTCTATTTCTTCCTCTTCATGAAGGTCTTTAGGGATGCTATTCAAATCCATCCTGAGAATTTTTTTTTTTTTTTTTTTTGAAGAACTGAATCACCAATATATTAAAAGAATGATAATGTCACAAGACGAGTGAGGAGGAAAGAGAACTGCCCCAAAGAGACAGCGATACCTCAACACTCCACAACAAGCTGTAACGAACCCTAGTGGTAGGGAATATAAATTACAACGTATAATTAATTATGGGAAGAATAACGTATAATTAATTATGGGAATTACAACGTATAATTATTTATGGGTTTTATTCTTCCCATAATTAATTATACGTTGTAATTTATATTCCCTACCACTAGGGTTTGTTACACAAGCTCACAAAAAACTGCAACTCTATTGCTGTACAAACCTCCCACTACCATCCACAATACCCAAAATGTCCCGCCAAATGCAAAACTTCCGCTCCGCCGATCCCGAGAACATCAGGAAGCTCTGAAATAATTTATGTCTGAGTCGGGGAACAAGAGAGGCCGAAGGCTGCTGAATCCACTGAAAGATCCACAACCGCCGCCGCTTCCAAATCAGCCACACCAGCCAAGCCACACACAAATGCGAGGCCTGCTTCTTCAAGAGGGGCCAAGCTACAAGATACAGATGAAGCAACAACTGCTGACTAGACAACCTGACCTGAAATAAAGCCCTCACCCAATCCCAGGCAACCTGCAAGTGAGGGCATAAGACCAGACAATGCTCCACAGACTCAAGAAGAAGGCCACAACAAGGGCAAAGAGAGCTCACACCTGGCTTAAACCTACTCACAAGGGCATTCACTCTGATACACACCACCTGCCACAAGAGCACCCTGACCTTCAGTGGGGGAAGTGGACTCCATGTCCATGTCCAAACCGAGCGCCAGCGAGAACCCGGAAGCTGCAGAGACCACTTGCCTGAAGGAGGCAAAGTGTCATGAATAGCTAGCACACGGTAGCAAGATCGCACAAAACATGAAGCAACAACACCAGGATGAACCTTCCAAACCTGCACCACCACACCATCCTAAAGCATTAGAGGTATATGTAGTGGAATACTACCCGCCACCTGCTCCCAAATAGCCCGGTCACTGCCCCTCAGCCGAAAGCGGGCTCGAAAGAACTCCCAAGAAGCCAGCTGGCCATCCTAATACCAATCCTCCAAGGTGAGCACGGCAGCCCGCCTCCAATGGGCCTGCGTCCGAGCATGCACAGTGGCAGCCAAGGGCAAGTGCGCAGGGGGCAGAGGGACCCACAAGAAAGGAGAGGAGTGGTGATAAACAGCAGCATAATCCAGCTGAAAAAGCACACGCACGTGATCCCACGCCCGCAATACCCCCGTGAGAAAAGAGGAGGCGTGTGGAAAAGGCCTGAGACCATACAACAGCGCCCAGGGCAACTCCACAGGAACAAACGGCTTGCCAAACGCCACACAATGGCGAAGAGACTGCAAAAGCAATGCCGCACCAGGAGAAGACGCCCCGTCCTGTAGAATGCTCCAGACAAACTTGGAGACCAACACCTTGCTATGCAGCGCAAGATCCATCCTGAGATTTGAAGACAATCGATTTGCAGAAAGAAGAAAGAAAATTGCAGAAATCGATCTGCACAAATGGTTTTGGTGGATGATTTTAGACACTGCTGTTTACTGTTTATGAAGGAATTTTCAGTATCATGTGAATAGAAGGTGATGTGTTGTGGCACCCACGTGTGCGGCAGGCACGAAACCATCAGTGCGCAAGCCGCGTATGGCCACCTATGGAACGGTGGCCGCAGCTGTGAAGGCACGCAGCAGCTGCCGGAAATAGTTCTGCGCTGCAAAAAACCGTCTGCATGTGAATACGCCTACAGCAACGGGGCAGCCAAAACCGAGCGGCGAGCGCTGCTATTTTAGTACCGGATGTGAATCCCCCATAAGGCTATGTAAAGGGCCAAGGGTTGAAAATAAATGTGATCGAGCCACCCTTTAATGCAAGCAATGATAGGACAATATGATAGCAAAAAGATGCATTATTTTTTCCACAGAAAAGGACAACCAGATGCAAAAGAAGAACAACCTTTGAAGAATTTTCCTCCCACAAAAGATACACAGAATCTATGGGTGCATTGGGGAAGGGACTCCTCTGGAGGGCCCAGATATATCCCTAGGTTCTGTGAACAAATCCAAGCCATCCAACCCCTCCAGAGCAATTCTTGCACGAAAACACAGGATGTAACGTATTTTGCACCTATTCTAAAATGCTGCAGATCTAGGACTTGCTGTTTATTGAAGTGATCCTGAAATTTGGTCAACATTTGTACTAAAATTTTGTCCAAAAACGTCTAGGTTGGATCAAAAACTTTGTCTTAAATTTGCCTAGATCGGCTCAAAAGTTTGTCTGTGATGAATCAATCAGCGCTTAATCCAAAAACCGGAAGAATACCCAGAAGATTGGCACAAAAACGAATCCAAAACACGTAGATTCTTGAGTAAAAGGTAAATTAATACATAGATCTACAGACTCTGTAACAATATTTACAATTTGGCTGTGGCTAAACCAACTTAGAGCGGATTAGTATAATCAATACCTGCTCGAGCATGCGTGATAACTTAATATTGCATCAGATGCAAGGAGCCCAGATCGATTAAAGAGACTAAATGAGCTAAATGTATAAGTTTTAAGGTAGCAGAAACTAGAAAAATGAAGCAAAATGAAGCAATTCAAGCTTTTGGCTATGGCGGAAAGTGTAGATTTGAAAATCAAGCCTGAATTGGGAATTTGATGTCGGAATTAGAGCTAGAGGTAGAAGCGGAGGAAGAAAAGGAAGGGGAAGAAACAGAGGAATTAACACAGGAATTAGAAACAGAGGAATTAACACAGGAATTAGAAACGGAGGAATTAGGAGCAAGTTCCATGGAACAGGGGTTGAAATTAAGAAGCTCTTCGATCATTTCAGAGGCAAGATCGTCTTCGGATTTGCGTTTTTCGGAAGAAGAGGGCAGATTTCCGAACTGGACCTTCATGACCCAGTTGGATTCGGAAGGTTTGGAGCCGGATTTCTTCTGCCAGATGCCGAGGTTGGATTGTTCGGGATCGAGGCGCAGGCAGGTGAGGGATTGGCCAATTCGGGCGTCTTTTTTTGGAGAATGGTGTTCTTGGAGGGATGCGGAAAAACACCTGTTTAGTTTTGCGCTCAGAGTCGAGAGCAGCGTTGAAGAGGATGGATGCGGCGGTGCATTTGGATCGAACGGAAAATTTGTTCTTGCTCTTGGCCCTCCCATCAATCGAGCTGCTTCGTCGTATGCTCGCGCTGCGTCTTCTGCTGTCTCGAATGTTCCTAGCCATACCCGCGTTTTCCTGTAACAGAAATTTTTCACAGAACAAACGGTTAATCCTGCGAATTTTTTCAGCATTTTTCTTGCCTTAATCCTACATTATACCCATGATCTGCATTTGGGTTTTTATTATCTATCATCTGCATTTTGTTTCATCCAAATCCATGCACTATCGCTTTGCCTCCTAAATTCATCTCCCTGTTCTACCACTGTCACAGTCTTTAAAATCTTGAATTCATTTTTCTGACAGTTTTCTGATCTCAGATCCACCAAACCCAAACCATGCTTTAAAGAAAATGAGCATCAGCGTCATCCATAACTAGGAACTCAAGAATTACACAGAAATCTGCTTGTTTCACAGAAAAATTCAGTTCTAAATTCGTTTCTCTGTTCTACCATAATGCCAGAAAAAATACCGATTTCTTGGACAAATGATAATCTGCATTTTGGTTTTTGCCACTCAAGAATGCATGCATGTGAGAAACTAAGAAGCATTTGCAGATTGGCTTCAAGAATGTATAATTTTAGTGTGCAGTCATTCAGTTCTTCCATGCATTACTAGGATCTAAATTCATGAGCTTACACCAGAAAAATATTTTGCATTCACGTAGCAATCTCTGAAGCATTCAATCTGAACCACCACATCCAACAAACCCAACCGATTCATAATAGTAATAGACACAATATGATCTTGCAGTACAAATTTCCAAGCAGCAGAGAAGCAAAATCATCACTTTCAAGATTTGAAGCAGCAGAGAGGACGTAGAAAATCCAAAACAATCCAAAAAAAGAACTCATTTCAAGATAAGAAATCCAGAGAACGGCCTGACAATTCAATGCAGATTCAGGAGGAGGACGACGCTGTTACAGAAGGATCATAAAGAACACAAGACAAGAAAAAAATGCAAAAATGCGCCAAAATTGGATCACAGAAATGCATGGCATAGAATGGAACAGAGATTATGCAGAAATTAAAGAGAAAGGGCTTAAGATTTTACAGCAGAGGATGTCGGATCTCGGAGACCCAAGAGCCCCAATGGCGCTGTCGAACTCCTCTGTATCGCTGCGGCCGACCCATTTGATCGATTGATCCAAGAAATGGACGGATTGAAGGAAAAAAACAGAGGATTTGGATTTGGGCGAAATGGAAGAGGATTTTTGAAGCGGAAATCTGCGGATTTATGATGCGCAGAGAGGGAGTTTAGAAGCGAAACGAGAGACGGGAGGTCTGGCAGTTCCGACGAGAATTAATAGACGAACAGAGGAAGCATCGGGGCCCGCCGGAACCGTTGGCCCTGTCGGGATGCGGCCAAATTTTTTTCTCGCTTCAGGAGCCCGTCAATCCAAGAGAAGAACGGATCAATTGGGCCAGTAAACAAACAATTCTGCTCCGGCAGAAGAAATTTCATAGATCAGCGCACCCAATTCAACCCCGCCCAGCTAGAATGCTGCAAAATATAGCCCGGTAATGAATTGGGCAGGAATAATCACAGTCAAGGGGGATCCGGACCAGTTTAACTGTATCAAATTTGTCTCTTTCCGCCAAGAATTTAGCCCAGTTTACTGCAGCGGCACTGGGTAAAAAAAAACCCAGAAAAAACTAGAAACACAGGGATTGATTTCTTCCCATTCTGATCGATTCTGCGCATAAAAAACAGATTAATGGGTCGACTCAACCGGATTTGAAAGCCCAGATGGACCCAGATCAGCTTGTGGGGCTTGCAGCACGTAGATTGAACTGGGCAATACCGGAATTAAATGCTCATGCATTGTATGCCATTGTATGAGGGCTGGAATTTAATGCGGCAGGACATGCCAGGAGGCCGGATTCGAAGAAAAGGCCTTGAATTGAGTGGGATGCAAGCGAGGAGTTGAATTAAATGCTCTGATTTCTTCAATTTTTTTTTGTGTTTTACCGCTCTGTCAGTCAAATACCGCATTTAATTCCCTCCCACCTGCTTCTTATTTATTGTGCCCTAACCAGTCAGAAAGCCCAGAACCCTAAACCCCTCCATTTTTCAAAACAGGTCTTGGGCTTCCTTTAAATTGGTCGAATTTTTTAGATAAAAATTGGAAGCCATTGTCCCTGTCGATGCAGTTTTTTTTAAAGGGAATTTTCTTAAAACTTTCTCTTTCCTTGGTTGATCTAGTTCTTTTAAACTCTTTTTTTTTAAGACCCTTTTTTGTTGGCTTCTATTTTAATGAGACATGCCTTTTTATACCCTGCCCTTTTCTTGTTTTCTTCCTTCTCTTTCCATGCAAGTCCTCCATATTGAATTGAATTTTTTATTGAAATTTTCCACATCCTTATAGCTACCCAGTTCAATTCAATTCAATGGCCCTGATCAATCTCATGTGTATCTTTACCACTAATATAAAATTTACTTCCGTGTCCCACAGCATTGGCTCTTTTCTTTCTCGCGAACCATTAAAGATTTGTTTATCGGTTACTTTTTCCATCTATACTATAATTCCCCACCCTCTATACCTGTTTACACTTGCATCTCTCATTTCTTCTTCCCTCCCCTATTTTTAATACTCCCCTTGCATCCATTCTGCTCGATTGAGTTGATTGGCTGCATAAATTATGCTGCTTTCAGTTGACCCTTCCCTCAATTTCAGTTATAAACAATACGCGTTCGCTTAACTCTTCCATGACCTGCATAAAGGCTAGCCAAATTTAGGCAACCAGTTTCTTTTCTGAATCATAAGCACATGGTCATCTCATCAGTCAAATCTCCAACATTGTTTTCTTATAAATACAGTTGTTATCACATTCTCATATTTGAGTCTTTCAAAGCAGACGAAATCATAATAACAATCCTTTCATTATAGCAATATCAAAGTCTAATGATTGAGAAAGTTTTTTTTAATCTGACATGCCAATGAGAATTTCTAGGTTATTGAGATGGTTGATTACTCCATGTGAAAGCTATTGATGATAATATAGCATGTTGTTTCCTATAATATCGATGTCAATTTTAATTGACATCCTCGTTCATCCACCTACACTATATGCTCTATTTGTTAGGGTGCCCTTTCTTGGGGACCCATGGTGGAAATCATAACTCTTTCTTCATGGCTTAAAGCTACAGGAATAAGATAGTGCAACTAATATTAATGGCTATTGTTCAAGTGTGCTGCATTCATTAGATTATATTGCTAACGTACTTCGTTAATCAGCAATGAATCCTGTTCATATGCACTAATCGAGAAAGAAAAACTTGCAAATTCTCTTTCTTCTTCTGCTTATCTTTTATAAATTGTTGGCTTATATATTCTTTTAACACATTCTGGACAAAACATTATTTATTATTAGTGGTTATTCCTCATCTCTGTTGCATCCAGATCGTATTGCCAAATTCCATTCTTCTAATCATCATTGGATCTTGTTCATACAAACTAATAAACTAATATAAGAGGAAAAGAAAAAAATTGCAAACTTTCTTTCTTGTACAACCTTTTATGACTTGTTGGCTTAAATGTACTTTTAACATACTTTTGACATATAGATATGATGTTATAAAGTATTTCTTTATAGTTGTTATATTAGCAATAGGTAGTTAAGGAAAGGAAAAAAAAAAAAAAATACAAAATTTCTGGTTTCAAACATATGAATATCTATGATGCATAAGATAGAATATGCTGTGAATCTCATAAAAGCTGGAGTATTAATTAACATATCAACAAAAAGAATAAATCGTTGAAGCAAAGTACGATCTTCCAAATTGTTTGTTGAAGCTACAAGCTCTCTATCTGAATATTAATTAACATATGAACAAATCTCTATCTGGAATATTAATTAACATATGAACAAAAAGAATAAGTGGTTGAAGCAAAGATTCTTTCACAATTTTCCAATTGTTTGTTGAAGCTACTCGGCCTCTATGTTATTACAGCTATTATAATAACAATAAGCAGAAGTACAACAATGTAAGGCGTAATAAAGGATATGATTTAAGGGAGAAAAGTTAGTAGTAGGTCATGCTTGGTGGCTTCAGGAGAAGTGGTAACACACTAAAGCCAGAGCCATGTGGTCTCGAGTTCAAGACCGCCCAGAATCGCACTTTAAACTATTGGGGATCATATCCCAAGAGACGCAATATAAAGTGGTTGGGAGCAGGGCCCAAACAAGCAATGTACTGTGGTGTGTGGGCACATGTCCAGTTGGATGTTGCCTAGTAGCGATGTTAAAACTGTGGTGTGTGGGCACATGTCCAGTTGGATGTTGCCTAGTGGCGATGTTAAAACTGCTATCTATCTATCTATCTATCTATCTATCTATCTAATCTTCCTTGCCATGTAGTGGGTGGACATGTCCAGTTGGATGTTGCCTAGTGGCGTGATGTTAAAACTATCCATCTATCTATCTATGATTTTACTAAGCATACCTTCCCTTTTGTTTTATAAGAATCTGTTTTAATGCTAATCTTTAAAAATCATGGACGATAGAGCATATGATTCTTCCAAATCTTTGAAATCATTATAGAAAATAGAGATACATACCGTTTAAGTACATTTAATGACATAGCATTGATTAACCTTATGTTATAGTCTCAAGTGAGTAGAGCTCTATCTATCTATCTCATCTTGCCATGTAGTGGATTTGTAGGTCGTAATCATCTTCCTTGCCTTGCCATGTAGTGGATGGACATGTCCAGTTGGATGTTGCCTAATTGCGTGATGTTAAAACTATCTATCTATCTATCTATCTATCTATCTATCTATCTATCTATGCTTTTACTAAGCATACCTTCCCTTTTGTTTTACGGGAATCTGTTCTAATGTTAATCTTTAAAAATCATGGACAATAGAGCACATGATTCTTCCAAATCTTTGAAATCATTATAGAAAATAGAGACACATACCGTTTAAGTACATTTAATGACATAGCATTGATTAACCTTACGTTATAGTCTCAAGTGGGTAGAGCTCTATCTATCTATCTCATCTTCCTTGCCATGTAGTGGATTTGTAGGGCGTAGTCATCTTCCTTGCCATGTAGTGGATTTGTAGGTCCTAGTGGATAAATATCAATACAAAATTAAACTGCTATCTATCTATCTATCTATCTATCTATCTATCTATCTATCTATCTATCTATCTATCTATCTATCTATCTATCTATCTTGCCATATAGTGGATTTGTAGGTCGTAGTCATCTTCCTTGCCATGTAGTGGATTTATAGGTCCTAGTGGATAAATATCATTATAAAAATGGTTTCTAGGCTTAAAGATTACTCTAAACTAAAACTATAGAAAAGTACAACACTCTTCATTTTATACTAGTCGAGGAGGAGGATGTATTTGAAGCTATTGGAGATTCTTTGTTCTATGATATAAATGCATATAAATTAGATAAATAAAAGGCATCCATCAAATTAGACAATACAATTAATTAGACATCCATCTTAGACTATCAGATCTAGTCCAATATGCAAGCGTGGAAACCATTGGGCATTGCTTTTTCATGTATGGCCACCTTAGACATGTATGGAAATGGTTGTGTTCCCTTTTACAAGTTTGACTCACAAAGTCAACAAGTGCTTTTAGTATTTTACCAAGTACCTGGATGGAGTTATAAAGCCAGACTTTTCAATTAGCAGCAAGATGGTTACTTTGGACTACCTGAAAAAGACGAAGACGACAGTCTTCAAAGGTCTGGATGTGGCAAATGACCATGTTCTTCAAGATGCTCATCGTCACATTGCTAAATCTTATCATTGTTCTCCACTTGCCCCTCGTAAGAGACATTCGATCTTTGACGAGTATTTGGATGTGCACCCTTGCTTAGGCAAGTTGCTTCACTTGGTGGATTACTGCTTATCTGCTGAGATTTCATTTCTACCTGTGCATCTGTACTTGTATTTGGCTCATTTTTAAATAAAGTCCGATATCGTTCAACAAAAAAAAAAAAAAACAAAAAAAAAGAAGAAAAAAACAGTAGGGCAGGCTTGAGGAATAGGTTGGTTGTAGAGTTGGTAGAGTTGGCACAGGGAGGGAAGTTATCGTTAAATGAGGGAAAAGCAACATCTTCTATGTTTTGCATTATCATAAGAATCCTAGAAAGGGAGGTGTTATGCATAAAGGATTCCCTATAGCTTAAATCTTTGTCGCTCAACTCAAAAATTGCATGACTTGGAACAACTTCTATGCTTCACGGATTTATCTGCATTATGTCACAATTTGCAAAGAAACAACCAAAGACTTGCAAAAAAATTGAACAATTACATTTCCAAGATGCGTAACTTGCAATGAAGTGGAGAAAGTATTAGGCTCCAACTGTGCATCCAAAGTAGAAATATGCGCCAAGATTACAGTAAAGAACAAGTTTGAGAATTCACAACCATTATTTATAGTTCGGATTCTCCTATTTTTCTAGGATGAAACCTAATAACCCATTCTGTTCTATGAGAAGGGAATAAACAAGTATATGTTTCTTAGGTTTCAAAGTCATTGCTTTGTGCCTTCACAACCTACCTCATGATCTCGGAAAAAGGAAAATCTAAGAATCCATACCTTGCAATGGCGAGGAGGAAGCGACATCCACAGAAATTCGTGTATGAGGTTGTAGCAAGCGGGAAGCAAAGAATTTGGCTGCAACAATTCCCTCCCCCATTTGGTTTCTTGCTAATTCCGTCGAAGAATATCCCGCCCCTAATTTTCAGAATTCAAAATTACGATGAGCCAAAAAATAATTTCTCGCTTTGCTTGAACTAATTTCTAACTACTTTTCTACTTAATTTTATAGCTCGAAAATGAAACAACCGAAACGAGACACTATACCATGCTTTAACCCCTAGACCAATGGTTAGGATTGAGCCACTCCAAATGATGAGATTGCACCAAGTGTTGCACATGTATGCAGGTTCTGGAGGAATCTTCCAGAACCTTCTGAAAGCAACCCCGTATATGAAAATAATGCAATGAAATGTTTTCAAAAAATCTTGGTCACTTGGCAAAGGTGTGTATCTCGCAACTAAAAGGTTGCGAGTTCAACCCTGCCTCGTGCAGCTACCTTTTACATTTATATGACGACCATATTTGTAGATACGCATATATGGTCATCATATCATCCCCCTACTACAATAGCCACGTGCTGTAATGACTTTTAGGCACAAAATTTTGTAAAAATACAAAATTTCAGATGGTTTAGTAGGACACCCAAGCCCATGAAAAAAATACTCGCCCAAAAATTATGGCATTTTTTTCCGCCCCAGCCACCTTTGCCGAAACTACGAAGCTGAAGGGGAGAGAGGATTGCCTTAGAGATGATGGGTATGGATCCTCAAAACTGTTAACCCCCCATAGATCTGAAAGTGCTCAGTATGTTTTTCTTAGGGGTTGCCCTAACATTGAAAAAAGACGTTGCATGTATGGAGCTTCAGTGAATTGAAATCGCCAAACCAAGACCCCATCATACTCGCCTTGATGTCAAGGTTCTCTAATAGCTTTGAGCAATTTCTTTGTCTTTGATTTCTAAAAGAACTAGCTTTGCGCTTCAAATATATCATCACAGAGATGCTCCTTTATATGCAACCTAGATTACTATATTTTCAAACGAGGACCAAGTTGAATAATATTCAAGCTTATGGTCATTAAAAATAATAAGAATGTGAAGATTCAAAAGCTGCCCTAAAGGCAACTACTGTCCACATATGTACAAATGGAAGATCACAGATACATATACTATATAATTATTGACTTGCAATCTGCTAGAAAGTAGGAGGCCACACATGAACGCAACCACAAATACCAGAAACCATAGATTCTTCACTTGCAAGTCCAATGGCTGACAAGTCCAATTTCCCTTCGTAACCGCTCCAATTATAATGACTTTATATTCTTTTTGTAGAGGGTCGCCTCCTCTATAGTCATTCACAACAAAGAGGCTAATCTCACGATTTGTAGTATAGAATTCAAGGGAATGAGATAAAATACCAGAATCTGGATCATAGAATTGCTCAATAAGCGTCTTATCTGCTGGAATGATGAGATAGATATTTTGTAGTACAATTGTATCTGGACGTGATGGGTATCTAAAGTAAACACTCTTTAACTCAAAGCAACCATCAACATTGCTGGGCTTCTCCTCTTCCAAGCTAATTAGTTTAAGTTATGGCTACTTTAGAATATTGGCATCGACACTGTTGGGCTTCTCCTCTTCCAAGCTAATTAGTTTAAGGGCTGGCTACTTTAGAATATTGTGCACTAATGCCTTTGCCTCCGTAAATGTTGGCAAACTCGAAAATGCCTGACCAAGTGAATTGGCACAGGCTTGTGTGGGTACTTGGAACCTTCTCCACAGTAACATAAACTCCTCTTATCACAAAAGATTCATGACACGTGCTGGGTCATGGAACCAACCTGACTGCTCCCGTACATGTAGCCTTACACGTGCTGGGTCATGGAACCAATCTGACTGCTCCCCGTACATGTAGCCTTACATGAGATACTTTACCAATGTTTCCGATGCCTTTATTTCCATAGGTTGTCATGTCCCATAGACCATCATTATCTCTGGGTATTGTTTTAAAACCTAAACTCTTGGTAGCGTATCAATCTCAGAAAACCTTCCAGCTTCTCCCATGCTGTTGTTGACAATCTTGGTCATATAATTTCGATCCATATAGCTAGGTCGATGCTATACTCGAAAAAGTTTTCCTTTCTTGTCCATCCATTGAATCTGTTGTGGTTGTAGAAGCTTTGCGTCGTGTTGTTGCCGCATTGCACAACTGGGTCAAGGTGCTGCATGCCATGGTCGGGTCCACGCAGGGTTGCAAATCGAGCGAGATGTTGATGATTCGAAAGGTATAAGAAGCATATAGACAAGGATTGGTGTTCTCCGATTGCAGAGTGAAAGAAATCCAGGTATACTAAAGAGATGGACATATCGAAGGAATGCTTCTGCACGATGCATGCCGGACTTATCCCGCACCGCAATTGATCAAGCTCTCAGACAAGATGGTGATTTTGTTCCAGTTGGCAAGAATAAGATGCTTACCAAGATGATCCAGTGTGGAGCCTCTAATAGAAGTTCCAGCTTGCTAGACTATGGCAAGAAGGCAATGGAGCATGCTAAGATTCGGCGGATTGCATATTGTCGCAGTTGGTCTAACAGAAGATAATTGCCAGGCCGGTGTCCTCTATGTCCGCAAGAAATATAGTATATAGATATAAGTAGAAATGAAATTACTAAAGTTCAACCAAATCATGTTTGGCGCATTGGTAAAAGGTTTGGCTTTGGACGCAAGAGTGGCTATGGCGGGCGAACTCCAAGTTCGGCGGCTATGGTGGCTATGGTGGGTGAAGAAACCCAAAAGAAGCAAAGGAAATGAAAGTAGAAAGTTTCTGGGCATTAAACTTACCCCCTAAGATAAAAATTGATATGGCAAAAATACGCGCCACTATATGTTGCTCTCTTGAGGTTTATACCTCTTAAGATTTGATTTTAAACTCTGTTTTCCCTAGGAAAGCATCACCTTTAATACAAAAAAAATTACTTTTTTTTCCAATTATTATTTTTTTCCAAAAAAATTATACGGCATAAATACGCGCGCCATATGTTGCATTCTTGGGGAAAATACCTTTCAGAATTCGATTTTAAACCTCGTTTTCCCTAGGATATCAACAATCAACCACATGAAGAATCTGCTGATAGGGCTTCTTGGGAGTTTTACCTAATTCATGTATGCTCTATGCACTCACGCCAAGATCTCTCCAGTCCGAGATTCCTACAGAAAATTATGGCTTCTAGAAATAAAAGACCTATTTTAGCCTACTTACAACCTACTCGGTATAACTAAGTGGGCCATGGCCAGTGCTATGATCCGATCTACCGAGATCATGGCTCTAATACCACTATGACGCTTCCCGGCCCTATACGATGCTCCCCTTTTCCCAGCAATACTATCACCAGGAAAGGCCCTCCGTCTAACTCAGACCACTTGTGATGGCCCAAATGACCGAGTAAAGGACACAGAGATGTCATTGGCCCCGTGCCTCCACTAGGATATCCTATACGGCGAAATCGTACATACATGTTAGCACAAGCCACAATATATATAAATAATATGCCACTTCGAAGGGTGGCCCATCCATCATCAATACGAACATCAACATACATCTAATAACATTCACAATGCATCATAAATGAAGGCTCTACCCTGGGCTCAGACTCAATGGGGTCGACTGATGGTCAGGGTATCATGATAACAACAGACGGAATCATGAGAATGGCATTGGCTGGCATAAAACATTCGCAATGGTAGTCCATTGTATCCGCCCCTCCTGTGCATACTTTGTAAATAGGCTGAGACATGCTATAATGTAATTGTAGCCTTTCGGAGACGCGAATCCCATGGAATCACCCTTTGAGATCTACTCTAGGTTGCATCTCCCCGTCCGATGAGGCTGGAAAGGGACAAGTCCCCTCCAAGAGCATAATGGTTCCATGTGTGGCTAGAGAATGTGGCCCCTCTTAGGCGAACCACACCCGTACCCGACTTAACCCCCAAAATACATAGACCGAGCTCACCTGCACCTATCGAGTCCACCTGACCCTCACTCAGTGACCGACTATAAGCCTAGCACAACAAAATGGTAGCCACCTTGGCTGGATCACGTTTTCACTTCACCATTAGTCCCTTGTATGGTGCTCAATCACATGATAACACTTACAGCCCGGTGGGCTGTATGCACAGGCCGCATTTATTGGGATTTATGGGGTTCTAGCTAGGAGCATCTGCCACAATTCTAGAAGATCTTTTAGGTCTCTACCCTCCTTCAATCTCACAAGCACAAGAAGTACGGCAAAGAACTACCATTAATCCACTCATAAACTCAATTGCTCAACAATATGAGAACTAATTATCCATCTAATCAACCAAGGGCCGGTTAGTAGGCAAGCTATCTAGCCTACTAACCGATATCCTCACTAGAACCGTTAACTGGAAGGGCCTCCACCTTCTTGATGAATATGGCTGCTCCTCCTCCTCCTCCAAGCTCCCCCAAATCGATTTGGAACAAATTGGGGAAGAAGTCCCAATTTGATTAGGTCTATATTTGGTGAGTATCCCTTACCCAATCAATTTGGCCACGTGTCAATTCTAATTAGGGTTTAGGGTTAGGTTTCCCCCTTAGTTATTAATGAATTAACATAGATAATGTTAATATAACTTATGCAATGTACCCCATAGGGTATGGTGGCGTTTTGTGACTTGTTGTATATTATACATTACTTTTTATCTATACAAGGCATATAATACACGGGAACGGCACATGGATCTCTCAAATTAACTGAACGTCTACATCCTCCCCATACATGGCTTAAAAGGGACTCGTTCTTATCTTGGGTATACATATTCTACCTTTATAGTACAACACTTTATTGCAATTGATAATGCTCAACTATCTCACCTTCTTGTATCATTGCAATGATCGGCCCAAAATACTTGTCATTAACCACTTTTGAGCTTACTATCTCTTGCCATAAACAACCCACACTACTAATCAAAGCAAAAAATGGCTTTCTAGATAGAGCTTGTGCAACAACATTGTCCTTTCCTGGATAATAATCAAAGCTACGATCAATCTTCCAGAAGTACTTAGTTTACCCTACTTGATCAAACAACTCATCAATACGCGGCAGAGCATATCTACTTTTCACAGTAATCCTATAGTCAATACATAACCTTAGAGTACCATCCTCTTTTTCACAAATAACACGGGTACTGCAAACGGTGATGTACTTGGATGGATAAACCCTTGATCTAACAATTTAGTGAATTGTGTCTTAAGTTCCATCAATTCTAGGGCATGAAATCGTTAAGGTGGTCTAGAGGTAGGAGCAGATCCAGGGATCAATTGTATTTCATGGTCAACTGCTCTAACTGAAGGTAACTCTTTGAGTTCTTAAGGGAAGACAATTTGAAATTCTTCTAACAAGCTTTTGAGTTCACGAGGAACTAATTCCTCTTCTAAGCCAATCACATTGCCAATAAACATTAAGATCCTTTCCTCAAACATCTTTTTGCTTGCCCATAACTTAGTGGTTCAACTTTTCGGTTTTCATTTCAAGCCTATACTCCATTTCCATTTTATCATGGCACATAATTACCCCAGAAAAGCAATCTATCAAAGCTTTAACATCTAAGCCATGCCAATCCTAGAATGATATCATATTCACCCAAACCAATCACCTCAAAATAAATTAGCACTGAGATAATATCTCCTACTTAAAATTCTCATGATGGCACAATTGCATGAGAATATCTAATCTTTCTATCAGCCATTTCAACTTCCTTGACTTTTTGTTTCTTAGTTTCAAGACGTAAACTTTCAACCATTCTAGTTGTAAAGAAAGTAATTTGTACCGCCACACTCGACCAAAAATGCAATTTGTCTACCAGAAATAGTACCTGGCACCCGAATTACTCCAGTCTAGAGGGGTTTACTTTATCTCCTTCAATGGTAGCATAAGTTACATCGAAATCTCTTGGTTCCTACAAATGTAAAACCAAATTCATAATAACTAGAGCCCAAAAGGCTTTTAGCATAAATTAAATCATATAGAATAACTTTTGGGAATACATTTCCTTCCTTCCTTATTCCAAATCATATCCTTCAGAATATTAGTGTTGCTATCAACACTCTCATGCTCGGAATTCTCCTTCTCCTCTTCGTCAAAAGAAATTTCAATAACTTCTCTGTGATCAGAAATATAAATATTTAGTATATTTCCCACAAGATCTACATAAACCTAGACACTCTGATACCAAATGTGAAGCTCATGGGAGCTTACTAGATAGGTTCTATAACTTGCTTAATCAAATGGATAAGGTAACTCTAAATACTAGTATTATTTCTAGTCTTTGGAGACTCATTTTCCTCTGGAACCTTAGGGGTGGCAGATTTGCTTTATTTTACACAAAAGTAGCCACTAGCATTGCACCAGGACGGTAAGTTATCCTTAGAGAGAGAATCATTGCATTGAATAATTTTATTTAGAAAAAAAAAATCCAGTCTGAACTAGCATACGCTAGACCAGCATCTACCTCGGTCAATCCCTTGGTAGTATTATCATCCTACATCTAAACTGAGCAAGCCAGTCTAGACTAGTACCTCTTTTCCCAAAGCCTAAGTAAAATGAAGACCATTATTTACTCATTAGAATCATAAGAAACAAGTTATATTCTACAGACATCTTTGAATACTAGACATTTTTGAATACTGCCCAGAACATACTACTAAAGTCGCCCAGATAGAAATACAATTTAGCAAAGATAGACGAGAATATCCTTTGTACTTATCAATGTAAAGCACAACAGCTTAAGTGTTGGACTATTGGAACTCCATAGTCCATGACTATAGACTTCAAGAAATATTTGTCATTTATTGCCCCCAAGGCTCCAACGCTCCATCAGTCAGCATCTTCCTTTCCATATCCATCCTCTTTCAAGCTAAAGAAAACCCTGAAAAGCAAAAAAGAGACAATAGGAGGAGAGAACCCGTACCTGCAGCCAATCAATACACGGTTAGCATGAAAATGGTAACTGTGCAAGGGCCAAAAGGTACATTGGGTCCCTCGGTTTATCACCGATCACCAATTGTATCCTTTTGCCCTGAGTAAACTTTAACAAGAAAGACGTGGTATGAAATAACTTAAGAC